>JABJVR010002942.1:0-16582 GCA_025773905.1 Chitala chitala | reverse complement strand
ACAAAACAAACTCCACCATCAGCATTCCCCCCCCCCCAAACCCCCCAAACAGAAATTCCCACACTCTTACATTCCTGCACAAATCTCACAAATTAATCTGAGGTCATGATGGTTAACCACAATAACACAAGTCTAAATCATAACATCATTATTATTATTTTTTTTTTTTTTACAAAATAGCTGTTTTCTTTATCTTTAACTTGCTTGCTCTATACATCTACAGGTTTTGTTTATCTGAACACAAAACCTTATCTTGTGTATTTTAATGTCTACTCTTCATACATGCTAACCCTTATATGGTTTGAGGCAGATTTTTGAAAGTGTGCATCTTATAAGTAATAATGATTATAATGATGGACACAACAGTGGTAGATAATTTCAAAATGCAGTGTGTACAGCAGTGAGCAAAAACAGGTCTGACCTTAACTTTAGAGAGAAGCAAAACTGTATGAAATCATTCAAAATCTTTCCTTGTTTGGTTAGACTGTTTACACAGTTCAAATGCCATACTTTGATCAAACACATCTAACTGCTGAACCAGCCAGTTAATTTAAAACGTGCACACAGGCTTACCTTTAAAGTAACGAATCAGGAACTTGCCTGGCAACCCGTTTCATTTTCATCTTTTCCTTTTTTTCCAAATTCAAACTGTCACCTTAGCAGAGATCAGAAGAGCAAAGCTCTGGTTCAGCTGCCGCTAGCAACCCTTTCTCCACTGTCTGGAGTGTTCCTCAGGCTGCGGTGCAGTACTTTTGATGAAATATTATGTAAAGGGAAAGCATAGCAGAGCAATGAGTCATGCTGTTTACTGCTAAGAGCAGGGACCAGAGACACAGGATCACACCCTTCCAGCCAACGTGTCCTGGACAGTCCTGTTGTTTGGCTGGACGGAAGGAAAGGTCCAGCAGTCTGTGGGAATGGTTGTCATAGCCACAGGGAACTCTGTGGTCAAGAGGAGGAGAGGGGAAAAAAAAAAAACTCTGTGCTTTCCATGCACGGTACTAGCATTCAAAGGAATGTGAAGCACGTCAAGAACGGGAAGCATATTCCAAAGTTTTTTTATAAGATGCAGACAGAACTACTATCCAGCATGAAATGGGGGGAACCATCAGAAACTAGCAGCGGGATGATTAAAAAGTCTAGGGGATTTCCTTTTCTAATTCCTAACCACAGGTTTCTAAATCACAATGACAACCCTCTGCTTCAGAGTTCTTTGGGCGCTCAGAGATGAAGACAGAGGGAATGTTAAAAACTTACCAAAGCAGAAACGTGAGACGTAGAATGTCTTGAAATACTGTCACACAGTTGACACATTATAACTTAGTAAAAACTGCTGAGTTTCACAATATTTTACAGTGCTTATAGTTTATGCAAAATGTAAAAATAAAATTTATAAGTGTCAGTTTAACCCAGTTTAACTATAAAGACAATACACTGTTCAGAATGCATCAGCAATTAACTTGTCTAAAAAGACAAATTCCAAATTTTAATTCAAAAAAATTGTTTTTAAAGACAGAATATAATAAAATATGACTACAGCAAAACATAAATAGCAAGGTTTGAGTGTATAAACCAAAAGCCCATGGCGTTAACCCAGACTGTCAGTCACTTAATCCTGATTAATAAACGGTCACTGTTAGTGACACCGAACACCAGGTATCCAAGCCTGCAAACACTGAAATAGGAGACTCTTCTGCCCAACAACCAACACAAACACTCACTAACAAAACAAATTGCAGGAGGTTTTGTTAACATGTACGGTTATTTGAGGTCTGTGTGCAAGAAAAGACCGATTCACAACGTAAAAATTTGAAAGCTGGGTGGGGGGGAGACACTTTTTTTGGACAGCTCATGGTTAAACTGATGCATAGCTGAGGCGTTGTGGGAAGAGTGAGTTTCATTTTGCATTGCCTGCATGACTTGCACTTTTCTAAAACCGTAAGGTTAAGGCTGTGGTTCCTCTTGCTTTGTTTTCTTTCCTACTTTCTTTCTTTTTCTTTCTTTCAACAATAAGGGTCGTGAATTGCATAAATTAAAGTGTGTGTATGTAATAAAGTGTATGTCTTAATGACAATAAAACAGACCTTATTCATAACACGTTATCCACACAACTATTCTAGCGACCTTCGACCACGCCTTTCCTGCCAATAAATGGATTAATTTTTCCAACAAGCAGCTTTGTTTCTGTTTTGTTTACGCTTAATATAACTGAACAAGTTCAAGACGATGTTGAACTCTGGAAAAGTGGAAATGAATCATAACGACCAGCTATGACTCACCTTTCCTAAATAACAGGGTGTGGCTCCTCAATGGGAGACCAGGAACCCGAAATATTAGAACAAACAAATTTTGTTATAAGTCAAACATTCCTTATACGCACAACTGGGGGAAAATCGCGCTTTTATACATTCCTTCATCTTACTCCTCTCATAAAACGATGTTTCCCTCTGCTTCCCTTATTCTCTAAACTATACTCGTCACATGTGCAGCACAACTGCACACAGAACCCCGTCGCAACAATTGTGTTCTACAGTAAAATAAATAAACGTGTGCGATACTTAATAAACGTATTAATGAACAAGTATAAAACGAATCCTGAACGTGAAATTTATCTTTACGGTTTCCAGAGCCGAAACGACGTCAGGTGCAACAAGTGCTATTTTAGGAGCGGCTGATAGTATTAGCTTAGCCGTTCCGATACGGTTACAGTTAAAATTTGTCAGTTAACATTTTACAATATATAACAGTACTTCAAGGCATTATACTTAGCAAGCCGTTTGTCATCATTATCTTCGGGGTCATATAAAAAGTCGATTATTTTATATACGCAAAAATGCAATATATTTTATTCATTTCACACATTGCATTAACACCCACATCATTTATGTGCAAAAAATAATATTGAAATGTTCTCCGGTATATTATATGTTCTGGTTTTTCTGTACTGAGCAGATTATAGGATGGGATTTTGGAAATCCATACCACGCCTCCCTCCTCCGGAATCCTTCAGAAATATTCAACATGCGATAAACGGAGGCCCTTTACGAAAAACAGTGTTTCTTTTAATTGGCCGTGTAAAACGGGTCTACATAACGCAACACAAAGAATAATTCCAACTATATTCAAGCAAAAATATAGTCAATCAGCTTTCACTTATACAAAATGCAATGTTTTAGCGATGTTACGATTAACCATATTTCACTTTAGAGAGAACACGTGTTCTTTAGTTTATCCGAAATTACTCTACTTAAATGCAAGAGACGAATTACTCATTTAACACGTTTGCTCTGCCTTAACTTGTTACATAAAGTTAAACATTTTTATAAACATCTAAGCTATTATCGTACTCTTACAGTGAAACCTGTATAAATAGTATTCGTCACCATGTAAACACCATTAACTTAAAATAGGAATTTCGATAGATGTTCTATAGAAAAATAGACTTTACCTTGCAATATCTTTCCAGATATTAACCAGAGCTGTGATGTAGAGGGACACCAGCCGATGTCTGATTCAGTCGAAAAAAACTCTTAAAGCAATCGAAGTGAAATCTACCCCAATTCTAAATTAACTACAAAACAACAACAATGTATCAACATTCCACTCTAGGCTTCCGCAAGCACTCACGTCACCAATTCCTCGTGACCGCCCCTTCCATTCATGAAAATAACTTTGTACTTACGTCATCCAGGCGGGAAACTAGGGGAAGCCAGAAATAGAAGCCCCTTAATACCCATGTGAAATCACAATTGGACTACCTATGTTTTATGAATTGTCTTTTGTTTATTAATATTTTTTATAAGAAATTACGTTCAAGAAATGCTGTCTCATTTTCTGACAGATATATCTATAAGTATGTGCACGTTATCATATATCAGTTGGACTGTAATGGACTGTAGTACAATTGAATTTCAATTGACAGACAGATAGCGTTGTCATTCAAAAAAAAGTACAATTGTACTGTACACAAACTAATAAAATAATGATGTTATGATGACCAGAGAATCTGATAGTTAAATCAGTTCTCGTGGGACTAGAAAAACTTAAGTTATCCTTCTCTGAGAGTTGCAACAATCAGTTCAGATGACCAGTAGGTGGGCCAAGTATTTGAAAATTTGGTGAGAATTTATAAGATCCTTCTACCCACCTAATATGCTCATAAACATATTCGTCCCTGTTGTTCATCAGTATTTAATTTAGATTTAGTTGTTCTTGTACTGAGGGTTTAAGGCTACTATCTCTTCAGTTCATGCAACTAATCAAATGGTATCATACAGAACTACTAATCACTGAATGGATAAATTGACTATCTATTACTGCTGAAAACAATAGCAATCAATGCAAATAACAGAGGACCCCATAAGATGTTCATTATCATACACAGCAAGTGACATACTGTATGGTGTAGTCTGCACACAAGGGCAGCACCTGTTCAACACACAAGGGCTCTTCAGTTGCAATTTGGAAACAAAGAAGCAGAAGTTATAAATAAACACGATTGTATTCCAGGTGAAAGTGAACAAATACACACTGTCATAAGTGATGGGATAACCAGAGTGCCATTGACAAACTGTATTAACAAGCCTTCATTTGTACTTAACTGTTAAATGTAGATGTATCATTATGATACACACAAAAATGTTGTAGGTATAGATACACATTGGTTATAAGTTATAAAATGTTTAACATGTTGGAAGATTGTTTTTAATTTTTCATTGTTGATAATACTTTATAATTACAACACTTGTTTGTATTTCTATTTCCTTAAAAGGTTTTTGTGTAAGTAAGTTATTTAAAAATGCCAATGTGATAGCAGTTACCTGTTCTGCATTTTATTCATCCATTTATTTATCCGTGTCCTTTTAAAAGTGCACTAATGTCAGTTTCTCTAAATTTCTCAGTGGAGACAGCTACTGGTAACAATTGTTTACATGTTTGTACGTTACTACGAATTTCAAGAACAGAGTCCTGCCATAAATGTACAGTAAATTGGTAAAATTTTGACAACCTTACGATTTTTTTATTAAATATGAGCGGACATGTTTGCAGGAGACTGGAACGATTAGGAAACGTTTTCCCGTGGTCAGATTAAATAAGTCATGTGACCCTGGAATCGAAGATCCATCCATCCATCCATTATCTTAACCGCTTATTCCTGGTGAGGGTTGTGGGGAAGCCTGGAGCCCATCCCAGAGCACATAGGGCGCAGGGCAGGGGACACCCAGGGCGGGGCGCCAACCCACCACAGGGAATCGAAGATAAAGCATAAAAAAGATTTTTATATTATATTGGTTTATTACAAAAATACTTATATGCCATTTTCTTTTAGGTTTGTCCTCTTTTTATTTCACATTCTGGTCCTCATTATTGCTTCTTATCCATATATAATGCAGAGTTAATAAGTTTAAATGTGTTGTATGTTTTTCACGCCTCGCTGAGTTATATAGCAACATACGGAGAACCAGCTGACGATGGTTAAACACTCATACTGCACTGCTTTGATGAACTGAGAACCAAAATGTTGATGAAGAGCCAATCACTTTATTGGTAAATAAATAAGACAAACTTCGTATATGAATTCTGAACCAGTGGCATTATAATTTTACATAAAATTTTACGAAAAGAAAAGCAAACTAAGCAATTAACCAATATAAAAATTCATTATAATGTAATATAATATAAATTTGAGTATATGGCTTCATATTCTAAGGCTAAATAAACATCAAACATAGAAAAACATCTTTATAATTGATAATAAACTGTTAACAAGTTTTGACTATAAAAAAAATGTCAGGAAGGACTCTTTTAATATGAATTTATTTAAGTTCACGCATTAAAGTTTATTGAAATACCCTAAACGTCATGAAATAAAATACATCTCTAAAGTTATTCGCGGTGGTTTAGCAGAATTCGATTTAATTTTCCTATTTGATTCTACAATAATCGCATTATTTTATGTTAATAATGATTTAAAAATATTACTTTTTAAATTGTATTTGAATGACAACGCTATCTGTCTGTCAGATTAATATTAGAGTAGCATTCGGACCGACGCTGACCCAGCTAAAACTGTGTGGTGAGGCTAAACACTGTGTGATTCTGCTCTGATACACTATTTCTGCTTTGCAGTACTAAACACTCTTTTTGGCTTTTTCGCCTCCCGTAGCAGATGCAGAGGTTATCTCAGTGGCCAATCGTCTGTTGTTGTCGTAGATATTTAACTAAACTTAAATGTAGGAGCAGCTATATTATACAGCATTGGAAATGAGGGGGATTGGAATGACATGTGGAGCTGCTTAGTTGGCAGTTTTGTGGTGAGTTTCCTTACAGCGCTTAGCCGTGTACGTAATGCTTTGGCTAACTAACTACACGTATTTACCCCCTTGACTTTGCAGGTACTGTATACGTAAAACATGCACGAGCATTGTTAACTATGCAGTTTACTTGCTGTATTTTGCCTAAAAATAAATATACTTTGCAAGAACAAATATACTTTAACAAGCATGGCTCTTTCACACGGCTGTATACTGAAATCTCATATTGTTATGAATTGCTGAACTCGCTGAATTATCAATTGGTATAGCTGCAACTGCTGGCGAACAGGTTGGGGGGAGGGAATCGTTATGTATATATTTTATAATTAAACATTATACGGGTCATGGTATTTATGAGAAAATGTAATTGATACCATTGCGGTTCAACGTTATACTCGTGTATATTCGTTATGTGGCAGATGCACCTAACAGCTATACTGTATTGCACAGTTCTTGCAACATGCGCATATTTGTGAATTAATTTGAGCGTCATTTTGATAACAGTTCGTATCATTTTCGTCACATTGGAATACGTATATGTATTTGATGTACATTTTTTAAAAGACCTTGATTTGTCCTAGTTTGCTTCCTTAAAATGTATAGCGTCTCATTTAGACGAGTAATTCCCGTAAATGCTGTCCTTTTTTTTGGGGGGGAGGGGAGTGAAAATATTCATGTGCTAATAATAAGAAAATGCTATGCCTTCTTGTCATTTAACGTTTTTTGTTGTTGCTGTTTTCTTTCTAGGAAGAAAAGGTCCTGTTGGTTGTGTCTGTGTAGCTGCCTGGGCCTATAGGATGGTCTCCTACAAGCTGCTCACCCCAGAAGATGTATACTTCTCCAGCTCAGCAGTTGCCGAGGAGCCACTGGAGGAGCTGGCGGAGGAGAAACCTCCCGAAAGTCCTCTGTTGGAGAAGAAGCCCATGTGCTCCACCTCAGCAGGCTTCATAGCCCTGGGCACCTTCCTCTTGGCAGTCTGTGTTCTCTGGCTGGTTGGCACCATTTTTTGGTTGCACGGTCCAAGCAGTCAGCTCCCACACAGGCCGCCAGGACCTGCCCCTGCCACTGTCACAGATTCAAGTGGCCTGGAGGGGCACCCTGTACCACAGTCCTGCAGTGCCATCCTAGAGAGCTGGCGCTTTGACTGCTACCCAGAGAAGGTGCTTGTGACCCAGGAGCTCTGCGAGGCCAGGAACTGCTGCTTCATCCCGGTGGCTGCAGAGAAGCCCCCGTCCAAAAACGGGATCCCATGGTGCTTCTACCCATCTGACTTCCCCACGTACTTCTTGGACAATCTGAATAAAACTGATCTTGGCTACACAGGGCTCCTGAAGAAGGGACAGAAGACCTACTACCCCAAAGACATTGACACGGTCCAGCTTGATGTTATGTTTGAAGCTGACTCGAGGTTGCGAGTGAAAGTAAGAATTTATGATCTTCTCCAATGCAGTATAGTGCCCACTTTGAGTTGTGCAATTTCAAGCGTGGTCTTCATGTTAACTGTTGCTGTATTTACTGATTTGCCTTTCTTTTTAAACAAAGATTACAGACCCTGGCTATCCTCGTTTTGAAGTTCCCATTTCTGTGCCCAATGCCACTTGGAAGGCATCAAGTCCACTTTACACTGTGGAGTTCTCCAAAAGTCCCTTTGGCTTGATAGTGAGAAGGACATCAACTGGAACTGTGCTGTAAGGCTAACCCTCATAGTCCGTACATTGGCTCCATTAGCACATTTGGATGTGGTGTATTTTGCACATAGTTTTTTTGCATTCCACCTCTTTTTGCTTCTGCCACTGATCCCTCTGCATGTTGCACAGAATCAACACGACCGTGGCGCCGCTGTTCTATGCAGACCAGTTCCTGCAGGTGTCCACTTCCTTGCCCACACGTTTCGTGTATGGCCTGGGGGAGCATCGTGCAGCCTTCCTGCACGACGTCCAGTGGAACACACTGACCATGTGGGCCCGGGATGCTGCACCCGTGGTAAGTGGCTGACTCAGCCCTCAAGGCCCCTGTGCCAAACAGAAGGACACTGCACTGGATGGCAGACTTTGTACAATATATTTACTTGGTGCTTTATCTTTATTCAAATTATTCTAGATTTAAATTTTATTAATTAGCATCCAAATTTTTTTCCCCCGTTTAATCCACTTCACTATTTCTGCATGCATAGCTGATATCTCACTGTTGAGGTCCTTGAACTGGAACTGAAAGAATATTATCCTTATCAACTGTCTGTTCTTGATAATGTCACAAGAATTGCAACAAAGCTTGACAAAGTGTAACCTTTTTTTTTTTTTTTTTTTAAATTTTCCCTCCCCTTGTTTTTCCAAAAGGAAAAGACTAACTTGTATGGTGTTCACCCTTTTTACCTGGGCTTGGATCCAGGCGGTTTGGCCTATGGGGTTTTTCTGTTGAACAGCAATGCTATGGGTGAGTTGTCGTGGTAGACAGTAGCATGCCTTTTCTGTGTTGAAATTTAAAACTCTTAGAGTCCTTCATCCCAGAGGTGGTGAATTTGGACAATAACATATTTTCATTTGAAAGCATAGCATGAAACAAACTGCTGCCTTGATATGGTTCCCCCCTGTAAGTAATGCACTAAGGGAGGAAGGAGGCAGATTCTATTTTTATAGTCCAGTTCTGCACAGACTCTTCAGTTCACTGGACTATGCTGTAACATTGAAGTGTTTTTATTGACAGTAGTGCGTTAACTATTATAGTGTGTAGGAGAATTTGATGCATGTGACCAGTTTAACAACACGTACTGACATGTGTCCTCCAGATGTTGTCCTTCAGCCAGCCCCAGCCCTGACCTGGAGAACCATTGGTGGCATTCTGGATATTTATGTGTTCCTTGGCCCTGACCCCAGCTCTGTAGTGCAGCAGTACCTGGAGGTCATAGGTGAGTGAGACACAAGGTAGACCTAGTAAAATGTTCCTGGCCTGCAGTAAGAGCTGATGTGCTTTGTAATCTGTCTTCTGCTCAGGTCCTCCTGCCATGCCGGCCTATTGGGCTTTAGGATACCATTTATGTCGCTGGGGATATAACTCAAGCGATAACACTTGGAATATGGTGAGGACCATGAGAAAATATGGGATACCTCAGGTATGTCTTCTTAATTGCCTGATTTTACTGTGTAATGTACTGCTTTATACCTCTGTACCTAATCAAGAGTTGACATTTCAGGACGTGCAGTGGAATGACATCGATTACATGGACAAGTCCAAGGATTTCGACTTTGACCCCAAGACCTTTGCTATGCTCCCAGATATGGTGAAGGACCTTCACAGCCATGGACAGCGTTACGTCATGATCCTGGTACTGTTTTGATTGTTCTATGCATCATTTAAACAGTGTTTTAAGGGTAATTTGTTGCCTGATTTCTTTGCCCACAAATGTCTTGTGTAAAAAAAAAAAAAAAATTAAACCATGCCTCATTTCACATGTGTTATTTTCTGTCTGGTTTTCTTTAAACTAGTAAATGTCAGTGTAGATGTTTTTGGTATAATTAGTTTTCAGAATGGTGCTGGTTCTGCGAAGGTTTTGTCATGTATGTGGCATAGGGATTTTCCTTTTACAAAAAGTGAGTGTTGAATGTGCTTTGCAGGACCCAGGTATCAGCAGTACCCAGCCACCAGGCACCTACTGGCCTTATGATGAAGGCTTGAAACGTGGCATCTTCATCAATGATTCCAGTGGACAAACCTTGATTGGAGAGGTGTGGCACGTGCATGTGACTAAGGGGCAAGGGCTTTGAAATATTTGCGTGATTAACTGGTTAAGATTTGCAGTCCTCTGTGCTGGTTGTGTAAAGACCCATGCATAAAAGCATGTGAGTCACTATGTTATTGAAGATTTTGAGTCATGGTCTTGTGATTTAAACCATACTTTCAACTTCTCCAAATCACCGTTGAGCAAAAGGAATTGGGCATGTGTTCTGCATCCTGTGGGAGAGGCACCACATAGCACTGGATGCTTTGGATGAAGTGGTGCCATGTGTATAAAAACTTTCTTAAAAACGTATAATTCATGTAGTCAGGGCAGCAAGTATTCCCTTACAAAGGCAAAATGATGAATGAATTTCACTCGCCGTGTCCTGTGTCTTCAACACAACCAACTGTGATATGTTCTTGGCTTGTTCAGGTAGGACAAGCTTTAAACCTCTGTCACCTGACTGCTTCCTCTCTTCAATCAGGTGTGGCCAGGTTTAACTGCCTTCCCTGATTTCTCCAACCATGAGACACACGATTGGTGGTTTGAGAACCTGCAGAAGTTCCACGCTCAGGTTCCCTTTGATGGTCTGTGGATTGTAAGTGAACGTCAAATCTGTCAGTACCCCTTTGGTTTGGATCCGATTCTATGCCAGCAAAGTAGCTCTAGTGTTTGTTACCCTATTTTTCTCCCCCCATGTAAGGACATGAATGAGCCTTCGAACTTCCAGGACGGATCGCTTGCTGGATGTCCGTCAAATGACCTAGAAAACCCTCCCTACACACCAGGTAAGGCACTGAGTTTTAACTACTTGCACATTGAGGTTTAACTAAGATCACAGATCTACTGCAGTAAAGATGATTAAAGTTCTTTTCAGCAGTTACTGAAGCACCAACTTTTCTAGTTTTACTGTATTGTGAGAATATGCACTGATGCAGAATAAATCCTTTGCTTATTCACCTTGGGCAGCAGTTCAGATATTAGAGCTGTCCCTGTTCTCACCAGTCATTATCGAAATGTCCGTTTAGTTTGAGTGTTAGGAATGTTGACCATAAATTTTGCATAATGAAGGTGGCCTAGTTCTTTCTTTTCCATTTGTGACTCTGCTGAAATGTTCTTCCCTTGGGTTTTGTAGGCGTTCTTGGTGGAACACTGAGGGCCAAGACGCTGTGTGCTTCTGCAATTCAAAAAACATCAGTGCACTACAACATGCACAACATGTATGGTCTGATGGAGGCCAAAGCATCTTCTTGGTTAGTGTCCTAACTGTTTGGTTTACATTTATGTACAGTTGTCCTTTTTCAGCTTGATGTTTCGTACTGTGTGGGTGCTCTTGCACATTCAGGCATGCAAAGGATGAAAATGCCCGGTCTGTGCATTTGCAGAACCTGATTCCTCGGTGTCCCCATCTTTCATTCCAGTGCCTTGAAGAGGATTTTGGGAAAACGACCATTTGTCATCTCGCGCTCCACTTTCCCCAGCCAGGGGATGTACTCTGGGCACTGGCTGGGAGATAACCGCAGTCAATGGAAGGATATGTACACTTCCATCTGTGGTAAGCAGATGTTCTCTAGGGCTATGCCCAGCAGCAGCTTGAATCCACAGCTTGACCTATAATGCTTAATGACTGTGGTTTCCCCCATTTCCAAACATAACTAGGCATGCTGACCTTCAATGTGCTGGGCATCCCTCTGGTTGGAGCAGACATCTGTGGCTTTAGAGGCGACACCACAGAGGAGATGTGTGTGCGGTGGACCCAACTGGGGGCGTTTTACCCTTTCACTCGTAACCACAACTCCATCAATCAGAAGGTGGGCTGTGCTTCTATGGCCCTCCTCCAATCGTGTGTGTGTGTGTGTGTGTGTGTGTGTGTGTGTGTGCGGCCCACGTGTTCTTGACCAGTGTGTCATCCCTGAACAGGCCCAGGACCCCACGGCATTCAGCGCCTCGGCACGTGTGGCTATGAGGGATGCACTTCTGCTACGCTATTCGCTCTTCCCATACCTCTACACGCTTTTTCACCATGCCCATGTGGGCGGACACACCGTGGCACGACCCCTGCTCTTTGAGTGAGACACCCGAGTCTTTGCAACAGCTAGTTCCTCTGCTCAGTCATGAGGAGAAGGCACCAGCAGCAGAAACGCCCACATAATCTGTTATTTCTGTTAGTATGTCAGTGGTGATGTGGAACAAAGGCAGCTGTAAAACAATCATGTCTTTGTTGACACTGGCTGTTTTGCAGGGGTTCAGTCATGTAGTCAGGTGATATCTCATCTGTTTCAGTCAGTCGAAAAATATACACCATCTTCCTTACAACTGGTGTGTGTGTGTGTGTGTGTGTGTGTGTAAATCATAAGCAGAGATTTAGAAAATTTTCCTCTTCAAAAGCTGAGGAAAAAGGATGTTTCTTCATACATGATGGAATAAGTATTATTTGTTTAAATATACAGAGCACTTTATGGTTACAATAAAGATGGTGCATGTGATGAAATAATGTACTTTGTCCCCTTTTCAGCTTACAAAACTGTAATGATGCATTGCAACATAATACTGACCTTCACTTGAGAACTAAGACTTGCATTATCTGTTCTAAGAGCTCTTGTATAGAAAGTAGTTTGGGGGGTTTTTTTTTTTTTTTTTTGACTTAATCATGATGAGTAAACTGTCTCCCCCTCCCCATTTTTAATCACAGATTTCCAGGTGATGAGAAGACATATGCAATTGATCGTCAGTTTCTGTTAGGCAAAAGTTTGCTTGTGACTCCTGTGCTGGATCCAGATGTCACCTATGTCGTTGGGTATTTCCCTAAAGGCCTGTGGTATGACTTTTATACGGTAAGGAACGGTGCAAGTGCAGAACCTTCTAAAAACAAAGATGGTTTTCTGGTCTTACAAAGCTTACTTGGGAAATGTCGCCCTCTTGTGGTTATCTGTGTAAGGTGACTGTTTACATAGCTTGTAATAACTTCACACAAACAGATATGAGAAAGTAATGTAGAACACTGGAAAATAAGTGACTAATGACTGATTCTGTGTTTCTACAGGGGAACTCTATGAGAAGCAGTGGTGAAGAAGTGAAGTTGCCGGCTCCGCTGGATAAGATCAATATTCACCTTCGAGAAGGAGCTGTCCTGCCAACACAGGTAGGTGCACACTGCAAGGTGGAAGATGCCAGTAGAAATAACACTGTCAGGTCCCCCATGTGTGTTTGATAATTTTTGTAAGACTTCTTTGTGAATAGTGGCTAAACTCTCACCTTCCCCAGAGGCCGAACACTACCCTGTGGGTCAGCAGCGGACAGCCACTCCATCTCATTTGCAGCCTGACGGCTGACGGCGCTGCCTCCGGGGACCTCTTCTGGGATGATGGGGAGTCTGTTGACACCTACGAGGCGAATCAGTTTGCGTACATCGTGTTCCAGGTGTCCAAGGTGTGCTGAGCTGTCTTCCTCACTCATACGTTGGGGTTGTTTCCCTGGTAAAGTGTCCAGAAGTAGTTTACTGACCCTGTGTATCTGTTTTTGCTTTGTTGTAACACTAAAATGGGTGTTTAAAACCACCTGGGTACCTACTTTGTTTGTGCGGCAGAATTCGAGTTGCAGTACTGATGTTCAGAATCTTTGCACTTAAATTTCATAATTTCATTTCATTTATTATGAGAAGTTGCATAATAGATTTATAACAAGTTCACAGTGTGGAATATGCTAAGAAATTTCTTCTTTTAGAACAACAAGTGTATCAATTCTGTGTAATTATATTGAGCCACTGTGATTTCTTGCATTGTATGTAATGTTCTTGACTCATTCCTGCCAGAATGTGATGACTTCACAAGTCCTCCATGACAATGTAGAGGCGTCTTACATCACTGTGGAGACTGTGTCTTTTTTTGGAGTGAAAGAGGAACCATCAAACGTAACGGTGAATTCCCAGGATGTTCCTTTTACATACAAGGCCAATCAGGTAAGAGATCATATGTTTGTGTAAAATGTTACATCACGTCTGTGAAAGGGATGTGAGTGCCCCCCCCCCAACCCTCTTCTGTTTTCTGTGTACAGGTTTTAACTGTGACAGATCTTGGGCTGAACCTTAGTCAGAACTTTACAATCAGCTGGGCATAAATGGGTACAGGAAGCACTTCTGAACTTGCTGCTCTGCTGTGCATTTACCGTGATGACCAAAACTTTATTTTCTCTCTTGAGTGGAAATCGCCTGATAACTTTAATGAGTCCTGCACTGTTTTAGCCTGGTGATTTATGCTGAGTACTTTTAAGCTTTATTGCACTATTAAAGGCCATTAAAATGTACACTGTGGTTATCGAGGGGGGGTTAAAACATTGACTGTGACATTTTCATTTTTGTCTTTTTGTTTTGCTTCAAAGGTTTTTCATACATATACTTTTGTAGTTGTTCAAATACCAAAATTCCACTTATCAGTTTTGTATGCCGAGTTACAGTAATTACATTGTGCCTTAACCAAGATCACATCTCAAGTGGGGGGGAGAGGGGGTTTTGACTGGATTGACCACATGGTTTTGGCTTAACTTGGAAATTAACAAAATTCAGTATTAATTACACCCCTTAACTTCCTCCCCCAGTCCCCAACCAATAACGTTGTCAAACAAGAATGTTATAAAATGGCTTGCTCATAATGAATGTATTAGGATAAATCATGTCTGTATATGTCATTTAGAACTAAGATGATATGCAGTATGTCTTTTAATACCTCCAAGATTTAACGGGTTGTACTTCAGTAACTACTTGCAAGCAAAATGATAATTTCAAGGAGATTTTTTTTATTATGGCTCTTGTATTTTCTCTAGGATTATTTATTGAAATATAAGAACCTAACTGTCTGACATTTTGTGATCCTGTTGATCTGTAATTTCCTGGTTTTACTAACTGTTCTGATGTCTTCTTGCACACAAGACAGGTGTTGAAATTGATTATTAAAATTTTACAGAAAGGAATTGGAGTGAATGATCAGAAACCTTGTTTTACATCATGCTTCTAAATTCATGCATTAAAAGATAGGTGTGGATTAAAAAATAAATAAAAGTTGAATACTTCGTACACCTGAATCTGGGGAGGAAAAAAAAAATGTTTTAACTTCAACCCTGACTCTAAAATGTGATTTGAGTTTCATGCTGTTTGTGTTATAGCACATCTCACTTTTTCTGTGTACTGTAACTTGCACCAGAGCTGTATGCTGTAATAAATTTGGGAAGAACTGGCAATGTATGCAGAATTTCTCCTCTACCTCCACCCCACCAAATTTCATGACATTCATAAGTAGTTTATCCTTTCAGTTTTTCCTGCCAAATTTCAATGCTTGCAGGAGGAGTTGCGGTCTTCAAATTGCCATTATGTTGCTATTCAAGGAACTCTCAAACTGGCAGGCTGTAAAATTAGTGCAAGTGAAGGCCTGTGGTACTTTCTCCTTGTAATGTAGTGCTCTAATCCAGCAAAGTACTGTTACTAAAGTGAGCAGCCCAGGTGTTTCAATTCTCCACATTACACAAAAAAATTTTACTTTCTCCATTACACTTCATAATGTGGACCAACATGTGAAAACTTCCCATCTTGGTCATTCTCAGTCAAAGGTTCTGTGTATTTGTATACATTTAGCAGCGGTGGTGGAAAAAGTACTGAAAATTTGTACTTAAGTACAAGTACTGTTATATTGCTGAATTAATACCCAATTACAAGCCAAAGTACTGGTCTTTAAACTGAAATTATGTACAGTTACAAATTACATTTCTGAACTACTCAGAGTATTAGATACTTTTGTCTTTAATATTTGAGTTATCAGTAACCATTAAATCAAACTGGAGATCCATGTAGACAATAGGTACTTTCAACAAAACACATTTCTACCTTATTGAAGTATATGAATGGAACAAACTCAGGCAATTTGTGTTCTAAACAAACAAAATGGGAAGTTTATCAATGTTTAAACAATGCAAGAAATATTTTTCAACCTGTATAAACAGTAAGAACATTTGTTTGCAGATGACATCGTGATCTGTAGTGAAAGTAGGGAACAGGTGGAAATGAACGTGGAGAGGTGGAGGTATGTGTTGGAGCGAAGGGGAATGTTAGTCAGTAGGAGGAAGACAGTACGTGTGTGTGTAAATGAGAGACAGAGTGGTGGAATGGTGCAGTTGCAAGGAACAGAGGTAGCGAAGGTGAATGAGTTTAAATACTTGGTCAGCCGTTCAGAGTGATGGGGAGTGTAGTAGAGAAGTGAAGAAGAGAGTACAGGCAGGATGGAGTTGGTGGAGTAGAGTGTCAGGAGTCATCTGTGATAGAAAGATAGCTGCAAAAGTGAAAGGGAAGATTTACAAGACGGTAGTGAGACCAGCTATGTTGTATGGGCTGGAGTGGCACTGACAAAGAGACAGGAGGCAGAGTTGGAGGTAGCAGAGTTGAAGATGCTGAGGTTTTCTTTGTGAGTGATGAGACTGGACAGGATTGAAAATGAACATATTAGGGGGACAGCACAGGTAGGACGGTTTGGAGACAAAGTGAGAGAGGCGAGACTTAGATGGTTTGGAC
>JABJVR010002941.1:0-16583 GCA_025773905.1 Chitala chitala | reverse complement strand
CCCCCCCCCCCCCCCCCCCCCCCCCCCCCCCCCCGCCCCCCCCCCCCCCCCCCCCGCCCCCCCCCCCCCCCCCCCCCGCCCCGCCCGTAGTGAGAAAGAGAGAGGGACAGAGGGGGAGAGGAAGGGGGGAGAGAGATAGAGAGGGAGAGAGGGGGGAGACAGACAGTGAGAGAGTGGGAGGGAGAGAGAGAGGGAAGGAGAGAGAGGGATGGGGAGAGAGAGAGAGGGACAGAGGGGGGAGAGGAAGGGAAGGAGGGAGTGGGAGGGAGAGAGAGAGCGAGAGGGAGAGGAAGAGAGAGGGAAAGGGAGAGCGGGGGAGAGAGAGAAGGAGAGAGAGAGGGGGAGAGGGAGAGAGAGAGATGGAGGAAGAGAAACAGAGAGGGGGGAGAGAGCGAGAGAGCGTGAGGGAGAGGAAGAGAGAGGGGGGAGAGTGAGAGGGAGGGGAGAGAGAGAGAGATAGAGGAAGAGAAACAGAGAGAGGTAGAGAGGGAGAGAGGAAAAGGGAGAGAGGGAGAGAGGGAGAATAATGGCAGAAAAGCACAGAAAGACAGAAGCCAGGGTAAAAGGAGCATGTAGGAGGAGGACAGATGGACAAAAGGTAAGAGTGGCATGACAGAGAGGTGGGGGCGGGGGAATAGATGTGGACGAAATAAACAAGAGACAAAGGAAGATGAACAGCACAAAGGGGAAGAAAAGGAAAGTAAGATTGTTGGTTTTTCCTTTCAGCACAGACCCATCACCTCTCCCACCCTCCTGCTACACAAGCCTCAGCACACTTCTCTGGGGTTGCTCTCGTGAGATCCCCCCACACCCACATCCACAGTAAACATGTTGTCCCCTTCTCCCTCAGACATTGGCCATATCCCAGGAGAACAGCACCAGGCCATGTCAGCCTCGGGCTGACAGCTCAGGGGGGAGGGGGGCACGGCCCCCTCCTCTCTGAAACATCAGCCCAAGGGGCCTGCACACAGCACACCTGGCTTCTCCGTCCCCCGACAGGAGGGGTACGGCCACCGTCTCTGACAAGGTGGGTCTGGACACTCAGGCCTGAAGCCACATGCTGTCGTATGTGATTCACATCTGTCACTAACATGGAGGGTGTGGCAGCGAATAACAGTGCGTGCGCAACCGTCACCTAAATGTGTCTCATTTCTTAGCTGCCCTGATAATTGCATTATTAAGAACTCATAAACATAAAGAGTTTATGAGCTCTTTTTCAGCACTGTCAGTTATTCAAGAATAACATAGTAGTATATGTTCCATAACAGAAAAAACAGTTCAAGTATCCAGTACCTGAACACTTATTAACACTTAAAGGTCCAATGATTATTAATGTGGTTATAGTGTGTAGTTTTGTGTTCAGTTTTGTAGATCCAGGTTACCTGTACTCTTGTAGCTATCAGGCCCAAGGATCCAGACACCTCCCTCCCACACAGAACGGTACAGGGGCCACACCATGGACCTCCCCCGCACCTCGCTCCACCAAGCCTCCTCACAATACCCCCATCCTGCCCCTCCTGCCCCACACCTAAACTGGAAGCTCCACTCTCCTGGCTCTCATGCAATCCCTCTGTGGCCCAGAGGAGAAAGAGGTCAAGGTTGTAAATGTGGGGAGGTTTGGGATGGGTAGTTGTCGAGGAGTAGGAGGGGGGGAGTTTGGTAGCCCGCTCCCGCCCAGGGAGGAGGGGTGGGTTTACCTTCTTGGTACACTGTCTAACGGTATTGACTAGCTCAGAAATGACCATGTCCACACATTTCTGGCACGGCTCCTTAATCTTCGTGATCTGTCTTTTCACAATGGTCTCAAAGGCCATGTCCGGGGTAAAAAGCCCAGTCCTGGCCGAGAAAGGGACAGGCAGGCCCGCCGAGTGGGGAAAGAGAAGGCAGGAGGTCAAGAAGAAAGAAGATATGTCAATCAAACAGAAGACAGCCCCTCCCCATCTGCTCATCTGTACCCCAAGGCAAGAGAAATCCTGTAAGAAAATGTGTGAGTATATATACCATATGGAAAACATCCTTAATCTTAGGAGAGGTTTGACAGGTTTGTAGTTTAATTGGGGAGTTCAGGCTAATTGACCAAAGTAATACTAAAAGGTACAACATTAGTTCTCATCCTGGGACTTGAATCCACATCCTTAAGCACAGCTCTACCTGGAGCACAGATTTGGCCAGATCTTTTTCATATGGGACAAACAGCTGAACTTTTGTTTTCTAGGCAGCAGTGTCCCAAATACCATTTGCTCAGCGTGATGTCTCTGCACTAAGCACATGTAAACTCTGATGATCCTTTAAACCAGCATAATAACAAGAACTAGCCCACCAAGGTGCACAAGCGCATTATATGTCAAAACCAGCTAATCTGTAAACGTCTGTAATATGTATGTGGGTGGGGGTCTCCGGCAGTGGTGGAGATTCAGTCCCATTTCAGACTGTGCCATTTTTTCCTATATCAGGTGGAGATACACAGGAGAAAAGATGTGGAAACAATGTGACATTTCAGTGCTTCTCACAACTCCATCCAATCAGAGAGAAGAGGATAGCAACCATCAGGTGGTTTTCATCAACAGCTCACTCATCTCTCTCTGACTGACCTTGAAATAGGACCTAATCATCACAGGCAGGATTTCACTGATGCTCAGAGGTGATGAAGAGCAAGCAACAGCTTCCTTTTTGTCAAAAGCAGAGGCTCATCAGCTTACACAAACAGGTTAATAGATAAGTACAGCGAAGGTGAACTGCGTGCTTGCAACTACAAGGGTAAAAGATTTTAGTCAATTATCCTCCAAGGGTGAGAAAGCTAGAGAAACAGAACTGTTGGCTGATGCTAGACAGGGCAAGATACAGCAGGAGCAGGGCTGGGGTGTTTCAGGGGTCAGAGGTCAACATGCCTGATGCCATGAATGTTCTTGATGGCATAGCTGATCTCCTTGCGGAGCTCCTTCTCATCAAACTCCATCTGTGGAGAAAGAGAAAAAATTTTCTGAGCTTGTCTGAACTGTTAGTCCATTACTACTTTGTGAGCTGACAGTTTAAGTATATCTTGTGACACACAAAGTATGATTGGTAATGAATTATTACTGTTTAAAATTGCACAATAAGTCTGTGTACTTCCATTTCTGCGGTGCTCGTGTTTGCATGGGAGGATACAGAGGATGTTATTGCCCCCCAGGCCATGAGTGTACCTGATTTTGTGTGTGGCACATCCTGTTTAAGGACCCAGATGTATTATTTCACTGTGGACGTGTGCATTGTTTTTTATCGTGATTTCCACAGAGAGAGCAGAATGGTTTAGTCATGAAGCCTCTGGTTACGACCCCAGGGCTATGACTCATCTCGTCTGCTCTGGCTCTCCTAACAGACAGCCACCCCCCCTTGCCCCACTGTCTCTCCCAGACGAGATCCACATGCGAAGGAGTGTGTATTCTCAGAGCACAGCTTACTAGGAAGACCAACGTCCGGCAGACAGGGAAAGGATTTCTCAGATCCACACACTTACACCACTTATCAGCTAAACGTGGGAGTGTTCAGTACAGCCAACAGAAACAGGACTGTCCCCTAAAGTGCTGCTATGTTCTTATGTGTATTTTGTTATGTAAAAATAGCATGAGTGAGCATATGTGTTATCACTATTAGAGTGTGTGTCTGTGAGTGCGCCTATATGTGTTTATTTGTCTGTGTGTGCGATGGCGTGTGTGTGTGTTGCACCTTGACCAGCTCGAAGGGAAAGCGTTCATGGAAGATGCGATTGATCCTGGCTCCTCCTGACAGCTCGTAGGTTTCAATCTGATCTCCAGACCCCTCAATGCGCTTCTCAAAGTCTACGGAAAACTGCTGCACCATCCTGGGATGTGTTGGAGTAACAAGAAGAGACACAAAGATGTGGAGAGGCCAACACAGCGATGGTTTAACCCAAGCCAAAAGCAAATCACATGGTACTCTACATGGGCAGGGTGTACATTTCCTCGAACGTGTGCAGCAAAACATGTGAGCATATGTTTGTGTGCGCGTGTGTGTGTGTGTGTGTGTGTGTGTGTGTGTGTGTGTGTGTGTTTATGCGAGTCCTGTGTCTGCGTCAGTGAAGACTGCTCACTGCAGCAGGGCCTTAGTCTTGCGGGATGGGTCATCGGGCCTAAAGTTCTTGTATTCCTCCACCTCCTTCTCGATGGAGAGCAGCTGACACTGCAGCTTCTGCCGGAGCCCGGGCAGCGTGTCCCGGATGTGATTCGTCAGTTGCTGCAGGAAACAGAGGATCCACATGGGTGTGACCGGCTTTAACCGAGCTGAAAACCAGGAAATAAGAAGTGCTTCTGGGAAGGTGCGTGTTTAGGTACACTGTGATTATCGTCAGTTTTGTAATTTGCTCCATGTCCTAATGTCCGTCCAGCTGCAGGAGAACTACGGGAGTAGAACAGACGTTTCCACTCTCATAGGCACTGTGTCTGCAGCAGAGGGCCATCATGCTCACCTGGTTGAGCACCTTCTGCAGGTAGGGCGTGCCCATGCGATCAGCCAGATGCCTGTAAGCAGGGTGTGACAGGAAGAACTTCCTCTCCGCACCCATGGCCGCAGTAATGTCCTTCTTCCCATCTATGTCTTTTTGGCTTCGGTTCACCACGCCAATGTAACCTGTGTGGAGCAAAGGGTCAAAGGTCATATCTGCTGCCACTGGGTCATAAACTGGGAGGATTTCCTGCCAGGTAAATCATTACCAGTTCATAAACCTGGGAAGATGCCAGCTGAAAGCAGAAAAGCAGAAAGGGTTGTTATGCAGCATATTATGTGCCGTTACGTGTTGGTGAAGAGCTGTGGTCTTCCTGCTACTGCTCATGAAAAGTCACAACACATGGTAAGGACTGCGAGAAGCGCCACGTTGGCACGGCGACCAGGAAACGCGCATCTGCTGTGGCACAGAGTAAACATGCAACAGAAGGGGAAGTGTGTACGTGGGAGGAGTGGAGCTCAGCAACAAGGAGCCAAACTACAGCCAGATTTAAGCAGAGAAGACCAGAAAGGAACCACAAGAGGAAATTTCATTACAGGGCTCTCCCGGTTCTCCCACATGTAGGCCTGCGTGGCCTTCAGCAGACCTCAGCAACATGACAGCGGAGCAGGTTGTTTTTCCAGATGGGCCACTGGAACACTCATGCCTTCCGTCCCTGTTCTATATTTGTTGTGTTACAAATGTGCCGCATCTCACGGCGTATTTACTCCTTGTGTCACCACTAGAAGGAGCTGTTGTCAGGCAAAAAAAAAAAAACAGCAAAGAGCCCAACAACCCACGATGACAACTACAGAAAGGGACCGAGGCACCGCTGGCCGCGGAGTTATGGGGGGATCAGCTTTTTCTTTTTAAAATGTTGTACATCAGCAGGCAAACCTGGAGTGCTGGAAAGGACAGGAGTGGTACGAGAAGGCCTGTAAAAAGTGTTTCCTGTGCTCTCTCAGTGCACTGTGGGTAACAGAATATAGCAGTGTGACAATGATGACCTGGGGTATCCCAAGACCCTGACCCCCCTCCCCAAGGCCAGCGGAGGTTCACCTCGGCGCAAGGGCAGTAGTTTGTTCTCCAGGATGTCTCGGGCATCCGTGCCCTCGTCCATCAGGTCCAGCTTGGTAATGACACCAATGGTACGCAAACCTGTAGCCATCACACACACATACACAACCACAGTCACATGCAGAGTCACATACACACACAGACATACACACACACACAGTCACACTCAAACAGTAACACACACACACACACACACAGTCACATAGATATACACAAGAGTACATACAGAAACATATGCTGACACGGCTACTGGTAAATAGTGTCCAAAACAATCTTAATTAATTAATTAATTAATTAATAAAAGGCTGCTCATAGGTGCAGTTAGCCAACAGTCTGTCACGTTTTTGCCAATTTTACTGTAAAATGCACCTGCGTATGTTACGCCCTTCCCTCTCACTCAGCTGTAATAACGTGTTTGCATTATCAGTTTCACGACAGTGGTTAGGAGCTGGGTTTGGCACTGTGTGCTGTTTTGTGGTCTCTGTAAATCGGCCAACGACAACCTTGGGGGTCGACTTCTTTGGCGATCTTGAGGGCGTCCGAGTTGGCGAGATCGGAGTTGGCAGGAGACACGGCGAGCAGCAGGCAGTTCTCCTTGGTGACAAACTGCATCAGCATGTCCTTGATCTGGTGCTCAATATCGGCTGGCTGGTCACCCACTGGCACTTTGGTCATGCCTGGCAGGTCCACCAGGGTGAGGTTCAGCACTGGGGGGGTGGTCAGAGCGAGGAGGAAGAAAGGCAGAGGTCACGTGTGTTGCAAGTGCTCAGAGAATGAGATGGCGTGTGTGTCTGAAAGATCTGACCCAGGAAAACTGCAGCAGTATTAATTAAGACAGAAACCAGAATCTTACAAATGCCATAAAAACCATGCAAAATATGAATGCATATAAGCATCTTCTAAGCAAATTAACTATGAATAATAACTAAATTTATGGCCTTTTATGTATGGGACTTTGTGTTTGCCACCCACTCTGTCTCGCACGCACATATACACACACACACACACACACACACACACACACACCGTGGGGAGAGAAGACACGCAGGTTTATGGGCACCGGGGAGATGCCCTTGTTCTGGCCCGTGAGGCGATCCGTCTCTGCTTCGATCTCCTGCCGCACCTCATCAAAGTCCGTAAACTTCTTTCCCTTGCAGTGTAGAAACTCGGCATACTCTGGAGGGGGGGGACAGACAGAGACAAGAAAAGGTGTGTGAGGGAGGAGGGAGTGAGGATGAGATCATGATAAAACAAAGGCTCAGGCTTTGACCTGAGGGCCTCCTGGCACTAGATGGCAGCATTGGGTAGCTTTTGACATATGTATTTTTTAAGTTTAAAAAAACACCCGCACGCCTCAACTTAACTCATTCATAACTGTACTTGAATAAAATAGCTCCCACTGAGCTGTATTTTAAACAGTCAAATCAAACACCATTGTGTTTTACATTATATAATTTACAAAATCCTCATTTATTTTGCCTGCCTTAGGAAATTTTCCACATATAATATAACTTTGGTATTTTAATAAACTAGCAAGCAAGCAGCTAGGTCGGCACACCCTACAGGCAGTGTGGACATAACTGTGTAATTTACCGTTGTCAGAATGGCTATTAAGTAGTGATTTTAACTAATGAATGGGTGGATGTTACTAGAGTAGATGTGACAGTGGAAGTGTGGTGGGCCGGAGCAGCTCACCTGTGGGACAGTGGATAAGCTGCAGTACTAGGGGGCGTCGAGTCACAATGCCAGAGCCACGGGGCAGGAAGTCCCTGTGACAAACAAGAAGAGGAAATGCCACTCTCAAGTTTTAGCTTTTCCCAAACCAGTCAGACACATTGTCTCAACATCTAAGGGCTCACAGCCACACTCCATCCAGTCCTGGATACCTCACTGTCTCCTTTGAAACCAGTCTGTTTGTGCAGCTCATTAAAAATGCAATTTCTCTGCCAGAAACAGCTCTCAAAGGCCAAGAGGTCATACCAACAATATTAAAACAAATTATTAAAGGGCCACAATTAAATAGTACATCAAATTAACACTGGATTATTACACTGAACAAATAAGTGAAGAAATTCACTGGCCTTTATGATTTCATTAGTGCAGAATACATATAACACGTATAAACTGACAAATATAACACGTATAAACTGACACTGAAGCACAAGCGAACATCCCAAACGTCAGCACAAACAGCAGGCCCCAGGAGCCCATCAGGGTGGGCTCTCCTTCGACAATGTCATTCACATTAATGTGAATATTAATAACTCTTCTTTGCATGTGCACGGGGGGGGGGTAGGTGCCCGTGTGTTGTCACGGAAACACGTGCACTGCTCCAGTCGGTTGCTCACTGCAAGTCCACACGGTAACATTCTCCACCTTTTCATCCACCGGGACACGTGAAGAGTAGGCCACGAGCCACATGGCGCCATAGGGACTGGGGGAACCCAGCCAAGCCCTGATGACATCACGGAAACCGGCACATGTCTGAAGTCCTGCTCCAGCTTCACGCCAAGGACAATTATTAAGTACGTATGTGTGAGCAGCCATGTGCTCCATGACAGGTTTAAGATCACATCTGCATGTACACCGGTATTACGACTCAACACTCAGAAATGTTTTCCTATTGCCATTAATGCACCCACCCCGCATCAGGGTTACTACAAGCTTGTAGGACAGTAGTATGGGGAAATGAACCATGAACCTTAAGGTTATGGGTTTGAGTCCCAGCTCATGGTCAACACTGCTGTTGGAGCACAGGAATGAAAACAGTGTGAAATGATTAAGTCCACCAAGCTAATGATCAAAGTTCCTTGCTTGGGGAATGAATCACTCTTGTCTGATTCCTGGAGGTGACGTCACACAACCTCTGGTATGTCCGTGTGCTTACAGAACACATCTGTATCATATTAGCAAACAAGTGAAACTTCTGACATTTTTATATACAGTGGAAGCTCGATTTACAAACACCTCCCTTTACGAACTTTTCGGTTCACAAACTATATTTACGCCCCAAATTATAAACTATTACATAAGACACATGGGACCAAAGAAGGATAGTGATAACAAAGGAAAATGGAAAATGACCAGAACTGCAGTAGAGATGAAGAAAGAAATCATTGCTAAACATGAAAATGGTGTTACCGCCTCTAATCTGGTTTATCAGTTTGGTCTGGAAAAATCAACGATCTCTACTATTCTAAAAAGTAAACAGAAGATCAAGTTAGCCAATGTAGCAAGAGGGGTGAACGTTATTTCTAAACAAAGATCACAGGCTCCTTCCAGACAATAACATGTCTTCCTTTTCCCTTCATCACCACCTTCCATTTACGCCATCAACTCTCCTCTGTGCAGGTAAGTTAACATTAAATTAAGTTTTGGTCTATATTTTATCTGTTTTGTATTGTGTTGATCATTTCTTGTGTTAAACTTGATGATTTTACTAGGGTTCAGAAATGGAGAAATCTATTTTACATTGATTGGGTATGGGAAAAATTGTTTCGGTTCACAAACTTTTCGCATTATGAACTGCCTTCAGGCAACAATTATGTTCATGAACCGAGGTTCCACTGTATTAACAAAAACCCAATACAATCAAAGAATTACTTGTATAGCACATTCATCCTCTACACTAAAGGACGCAGGACTGCTAAGGATCATGGAATTAAACCTAACAGTAAATCAGCATCAAGCTTTTTGTTTCCACAGTGTTCAGCTCTGCAGCGACTTTCTTCAAAGTCACCTTCACAGTTTTAGGGTCGGGTATTCAGGTCAAGAACTCTGCCTTAGGGTACAACAGCAATGCAACTCACGGAACCTAAATATCCAGAACAGTGCAGCTCCTTACCTGCCAACACCATCTGCTCTTCCACAATATGTGGCCAAATTGCAAAAGCTGCTGTGATCAGGCAGGCCTCCAAGGCTGTGCACACACCTCACTTTACACTTCAAGGAGCGGCGAGTACGGACCACTTTCCCCAGGTTTCGCTCGATTCAAACACTGCCTGATCAACCTCAGACTTGAGTACTACTGAAAATCAGGCACCCAGGGACACCAAGTTAAAATGAAAAGTACACCTAAAGAGGCAGCACTTTGGAGCAAGAGCGAGACAGGAAGTGCTTCGGAGCAAGAGCGAGACAGGAAGCGCTTTGGAGCAGGAGAGAGACAGAAAGCGCTTTGGAGCAAGAGCGAGACAGGAAGCGCTTTGGAGCAGGAGCGAGACAGGAAGCGCTTTGGAGCAGGAGCGAGACAGGAAGCGCTTTGGAGCAAGAGCGAGACAGGAAGCGTTTTGGAGCAAGAGCGAGACAGGAAGCGCTTTGGAGCAGGAGCGAGACAGGAAGCGCTTTGGAGCAAGAGTGAGACAGACAACGCTTTGGAATAGGAGTGAGACAGGCAGCGCTTTGGAGCAAGAGTGAGACAGGCAACGCTTTGGAATAGGAGTGAGACAGGCAGCGCTTTGGAGCAGGAGCGAGACAGGAAACATGGTGTGCAACAGCTTTTTGTTGCTTCTCTGAAGTATGTAACATTTAAGTTACTTCTCCTACACACACACACACACACACACACACACACACACTCTCTCTCTCTCTCTCTCTCTCTCTCTCTCTCTCTCTCTCTCTCTCTACCCATGGTGCACATGACACACTTTTTAGAAAAAAAATCTCTAAATACGGGTCGCCCAGCTCCACTGCCATGTGCACAGGACATGCCACGGTTTACTGGCTTTCACCAAGGAGGCACTAACACAAACGTCATTACTGCGTGTGGTCAGCTTCGCGCGTGTGGTCAGCTCCACGCGTGTGGCCAGCTCCGCGTGTGTGGTCAGTTCCATGCAGGTGGTCAGCTCCATGATGCAGCAAATTTAACTTTATCTTCACGGCACATTTGGCTATGCTGAGACACAGGTTTCCCCCCACTGACTCTGCAGGTAGTGTTTCCCAAACCTACCTGCACAAAGTTTAATAAAAAAAAATGCATACATTTATATGTATACAAGTGTAGAAAAAGAACTTGGTTGAGCACCAAGCCAAAGGTTATAAAAGCTGATCAAAACCGATTTTGGGCAATCGAAAGTTTGGGCAATCGGTTTCCAAAGTTACCGAAAAAACCAGAGGAACTGTGTTTAGTGTTCATGCAGCTTCGGTTTGTGTTTCCAGAGAATAAATGTGTGCTTAGTTTTCACAATCTTCTCAGGCTGTATTTAAAAGCCATTCTGAGACCCCACCCCCAAACAGATGGGTGTAGCTGGGGGCTTCTCAACATCAAACCTCCACCCGCTCACTCATTCCTGTTTTTCCATGCTGGAGGTTACAAGGGGCTGCGCTCAGAAAAACGACCTGCAGATGGTGTGCTGCTGGAAAACACGTCTCCTGCCTCTTCCTCTGACTGGCCTGTAGGAGGTACTGTTGCAGTGACCTTCCCTTAAACTTGTTAAAGTGATTGTCCATATTACATTGTTATACAACTCAGAGCTCAGTTCCCAAAAGTTCATGGAATGTAGAATAACACACACAAGCGTTCTTACATATGATGTCGTATGCTGTTAATAGTTAATTAACAAGAGGGTAGACATGAAAGTTGTTCCATAGTGATCATCTGGTAAACATAAACAGGAAGAAGTCTTTCCTCTGTGCTTCTCACAGAGTATGGAGGCTTATGGTGTGAAGACACAAATTTGACTATTATCTAATGTGAGGGCTGAAAGGTCAACATGCTTCTAATCAACTTAACTGGCCTACATTTCTGCTGTTAAAATCTAAAAGTACAAATAAGGAGTACTGGTGCATGACATCCAATTAAATTGCATCCCACAAGTGAAAAGTGTTCCTAAATGATCAGAGTTAAAACTTGTGAGAAGCTTGAAAAGTGTTCCTTTTATTTGTGATTAAAATGTGAGCAGTGATAGCTTATCACATTCATGGACCCCAATCTTGTAACTGTTCATCAAACCTCACCTGCTATAAAGCTACAGTAGAATTATAATATAATTTAGGACCAGATGTAGCTGCCCACAGTTTTGCCTGATCCATTATGAGGTATCTTGCCTCAGCAAGCACCAGCAGTACACAGCGAAACTGGGCTAAACTGGGTGAACACCGTTAAGGTGACAGGCCCTGAGTTTAGGTCTGCGCTTCTCCTCTCACCTACAGGTCTCTTAATGACACCCTGTGAGGGACAGATGGCAGCAACCAGGCCCCCCACACTCCCACCCCCCTGCCATAAGGAACAAAAAATGTGACATATGGGGTAGCCATATGGGGTGGGCAGGCAAACACCAGGCCCTCATCCCAGTCCTTTAACCAGGGGGCGAAGATTCGGGCGAGTGGGTGCTGGCTCACTAAACCCTTCACAGAGTTCACTTTTAGACAGGAATGACACTGACCAAACGTGAGGCAGTTCTGTGTTTCAAACTGATAAGTGGCATGTTTAATGGTGACATGTTGAAAAGGACCTGTCATACCTGCCAGTTGGCTCTGGGAGTGAAAAAATTAGCTGCTCTTTGAACGTTGATAGAACGTTAAAAAACATGAAAGCTTTGATCGCGTTAGGCCCTCCACGGAAGCCATCACGGCCAAGTTTAAGTAACAGCACGGAAAATAACGAGACAACACCTGCTAACACCTGCTAACGCCTGCTAACACCTGCTAACGCCTGCTCCTCATCACCCAACCTGATCACCTGAGGCAGCTCCAGGATCATTTTCCTCCATCTCTCTCCATCCCTGTTTATCTCACATCCTCACATTCTGCCCAATCTCTTACTCCGCTCAGGACGCCTCCCTCCCAAGTGAAAAACACTCCCATGCACGAGGTAGCGCAATGACCCTGAGAGCAATGAGACGTAAGTGGAAAGAGCAAAGGAGCGCGGGACAAGAGGACGAGTGATGACAGCGACAGAAAGGCGAGAGAAAGATAAGGACAGACGTGAACAGCATGAGGTAAAATGGAGAGATAAAAAAGGAGAGTATGTGTGGGAAAGAAGGAGTGTACAAGGAAGTGAGATGGACATGCAGTCCAAGTGCTGATTTCCCTGTGCATGCGCTGATCTCCCTGTCCATGCGCTGATCTCCCTGTGCATGTGCGATCTCCCTGTTCAGTGGCTCTAGCTGAACACCTCTCTTATTAAAGAAGCCAGCCCACAGGCAGCAGGGCTCTATCAGAAACCTGTGCCAGGGACCTACCAGTGTAAACTGTCCTTCAGCCTTCGGCTCTGCCGGGGGGGCGCAGTGTGGGCTGACTGCCCGGACATACAGCATCCCCCACCATATAAAGGAGACAGACAGCCCTGTTCCAAAAAGCATGCATCACCTGGTGCCTGGTCATTAACTGATTGTTGACCCCACTGCTCTGTAACCCACCCCCTCTCCCTCCACCCACAAGTGAAATGCAAAGGTCATGACCCCACTGAACAAGTGGGGTGGCTGGGACTCAGGACTGTAGCTGGTCTAAAAACATGAAAAGCCAAAGACTGCAGACAACTAAACATCCTCTATCACTGCATCTGCTGCTGAATTTGAACCTGGGGCAGGGAGGTCTTTTTGTCAATCCCTCCACCCAAACCCTGATCCTGTCCAGGTGTGGTAAGTGAAGAGGCTGCAGTTTGTGCTCATAGTCCCAACGTAGCGAGCATGGGAAGGGCCTGGTACTGTCCCAGGGACACAGCACTGTAGGTCTCCAGGGCTCACAGACAGTGACCCCACTGACATCTCCTCCCAATGGCCTAGTGCTACAGATTAAGGCTGTAGGTTGAGCGAATGAGATTGCTTGTTATTAGTAAACAGTACTTCTGCAGATTAGAATGTCTGTATGAGCCAATGAAATTGCACTTTATTGACTGGAAACAGAGGCTGGGATTAAAAGTAATCCTGTGGAGAACTGTCATGGGCCTCTTCTTCACTTGAACACTTTCAGAAGGCTGCCCTTTCCCACTCTCTTTCTCTCTCTCTCTGTCTCTCTCTCCCGCTCTCTCTGTTTCTCTCTCTCTCTGTCTCTCTCTCTGTCTCTCTGTCTTTCCCTCTCTCCCGCTGTCTGTCCCTCTCTCTCCCACTCTCTCTGTCTCTGTCTCTCTCTCTTTCTCTCTCCCCTGCTCTCTCTGTCTCTGTCTCTCTGTCTCTCTCTCTCTCTCCTGCCCTCTCTGTCTCTCTCTCTTTCTTCACCTATATTAACCCTTTATTCCTGCATGCATTTTTTCTTTATGTCTGACAATAAAATGAGAAGACAAACATAATATGGTAAAATAACACTACAAACACATTTAAATGTATTGCATAAAACTCGTATGAAGAGGTTTGAGACACCTGACTTTTCGTACAGAATAAGGGTGTCTTTAGGCAGGGTCTGTCATGTTCTGTATCTGACACACCACTGCTCTGACGAGAGTCGTGCAGGGCTGGGGGGCTGCGATGGCGCTGTGTCAGAGCACCGCCGCAGGCATCTGCATAAGCGACACGCCGCGCCGAAATGCTAATGACCATCTCACAGTCGGAGAGTTATCAAGCCATATTTACAGAGTGCTCCAGATCCAGGGCGATTTCCAGGCTGAACTGTAATTGCACTCTGCGTCAAACTGGTGGGGGGGGAGGGATATGCTTTCTTCTGTTGATGTGAAGACACCTCCATGTCAGCAGTATGAACCCAAAGCATTGTACACTCCTACATTAGCCCCAGATCACACAGAAGAAACACTGTTGAGGTTTCTACAAAAGGAGGGAAGAGAGGTAGAAGACAACATGCACCCCAGGGCAGATCAGCCACAAACATGCTGAATACCACATTCCTGGCTTTTATTCATATTTTGACAAACACTTTCTCATTCAGGAAAAACACAAACAAGCACTCAAATCAGGTATTTACTGATGAAAAAATGTTTATTAAAAAGTCTAATGTTTATGTTAGCTTGATTTTGAATGGGCATTTTCCACTCAGTACTTATAAAAGGTCCACAGACACACCAGTCTGCCGGCGCATGGTTATGGCCCTTGGGCCTTCAACTAAAACGCTGACAGGTAAAGTTTCCACACATGCACCCTTTACCATTTAACCAAAAACGTCTAAAAAAAAGTATATAAAAAAGGTCTAAATAGCAGCTGGTAACAAACTGAAACAGTGTAAATCACAGCTCTCTTCAGGCCAAAGGAGAAACAGCAGAAGATGAATAAAAATAAACACAGCAGATGTGCCCATGCAAAGAGGACTGCAGCATGTGTGCGCCTCCGGGGAGCTGTCTGAGGTGCTGAAACCAGGGGCGTACCAGAGCGAAGAAGGAGTCGGTCACTACGGAAACGAGCACAGACGCTACAGCGCAATTCGCCATCAGAGACAATGGCTGATGACAACTACAGAAGCCATGAGGAAATTAGGAGCTGCACGAAAAAGGACATTCTGCCACCAGTACTACAACTGGGACAAAACGGCACATCTAGTGAAAATGTGGACCTCCATCTTCAGGGTCACACAGTCCAAATCAGTAACCTTCTCTTATTATTGTTATGACACACTTATATAAAGTTATTAATACTATTCTATATATAACATGTCAGGGAAAGCACATTATAACAAGAAAAAATATATTTATATATCATATTTCACTAGATACTTAAGATCAAAATTACAAATAGAAATAATTGTTACATCCTACATTAAATTGTTTGTAATGTTTTTATATCTTGTTACTTCTCTATCTGACTTTAACCACGTGACAGGCGATGTGTTTTAAAAGCCCAAAGCTGAAACTCCCCACCCATCCACGTTGTATTCAGGTGACCATGTGACAAGGTAACACAGAAACAGCATCAGCAGAACACTATAGGAATGCTGGAACACATGTCCATGACAGGAGCTGTGGTAAACCACTCAAGACTCTCTCCTTTTATTACCTTTTTATTGTAACCACATGAAAACACCCTTCATGACATGATCCAGACATCAAAACTAGAAGTCTGTATAAGATGTTTTTCTCTAAATGCATTTCAATGTTTTTCAAACATACTTCATTGTGGCCGTATGTTTCTGTTAAGACGCAATGTGCAGTTTGCTTCCTCTGCGTGAATGGCAATTCAAACTGCAATTTTTTGAGTTTATAATATATGTTTCCTTGTATAGCAGCTGTTTCTGGGGTAACTGCAGGTCTGTCACAGTGACGGTGATTCAAGACCAAAACAAGTGGGAATTTTTTATTGTCACTTTTACACAGATATTCCTCCTTAACAAAAATGACAAACAATTTAATCAACATAACATTAAATACAACATTATATTATATTTAATTTTATATATACTTAACAGTTTGAGATGTTCTATTTTTTAAAGACGGTAAAAGCAAGGTTCCTGTTGTTGACACACTATAGAAGACGAGGTTAATTATTTGAGTCAAAGATGCAGCTGACGTTCCTTAAGACCCTAGAGGAGACAGGTGCCATAAGCCCCTCAGTAGGTCTTGTAAAACTAAACCCAAACCCACAGACCCAAACAGTGAACTAACCAGACTTAAATCAGTTCTATGAATGTGTCTTAAAGACAGAGTCAGTGATGTCAACCACAGAATCAGGTCTGAGTGCTGCCAAAAAAATAGGCGGGGGGGGGTTGATGAAGGTTTGGCTTGGACCACCCTCCCCTCACCCCACACACACACACACACACACACACACACACACGATACAACAGGACTGACAGTTTCTATTAAAAGTAAAAGGATCAACAGCAAGCAGCTTAATGAAGGACAGCAGATTACAGTCTCTGAAGAGGGCATTAAATGTCCACACCCAAGAGAAAGAGAGGGAGAAACAGATGGAAAAAAAGAGATGGAGTAAGATGAAAAGAGCAGGGAGATTTCAAAAGGGGTGGATGTGGAAGAGAAATTAGTTTGCAAGCAGACTAAAAAAATCCCCCACTTTGACCTTCATGATGACACACACACACACACACACACACACACACACACACCCCCCCCCCCCCCCCCCCACAAATTTAAAAAAAAACAAAAAAAAAAAAAAACAAAAAAACAAAAAAAGGAAAAGAAAAAAAATGAATT
>JABJVR010002940.1:0-13827 GCA_025773905.1 Chitala chitala | reverse complement strand
GACCTTCAGCACATGAATATGTACACTGAGTACAGACCTTCAGCACATGAATATGTACACTGAGTACAGACCTTCAGCACATGAATATGTACACTGAGTACAGACCTTCAGAGCTTCCATGCTTGCTCTGCTGGCTTCACTGGCAGCAGCTTCAGCCTGCTGTATCGCAGTGATGATGTCGCTGTAGGCGTGCGATGCATTTACAGCACGCTGGATGAAGCTGTCCTGATTGGTGTTTCTGATAACACTGTGATTTACAGCAGGGGAAAGTTGGTCATTCACAGTTTCTTATGTACTGCCCTTACTCACACATAGGAACTGACTGAAAAAGTTAAGCAAAAAAATTTATATGTAATGATTATTGAATTTAGCTTTGTTTTACATTGCATACTTTACAACAATTTGGCCACAGATGCTTAAGAAATATTCAACATCAACAAAAGAGCTAGAATGACGCACGTCGAGAGGTTCCTGGCCAAGTCATCCAGGAGCCTTGCGTGTTCCTCTGCAGCCTCCACCAGGGGAATCTTGGATGCAGTCGGACCAAACTTCTGAACTTTCTCGAACAAGGGCTGCCGGGCTCCATCTAACTGGGCTGCAAGACGCTCAATCTCCTGAGAAGTTTAAAGATTAAAAAGATTTTCCTTATAAACAACTGTTAAATAATAAGCCTAATTAATTTAGATTGTTTTTTGGCATTATTAATTTGGTAAAACATATGAAAAAAAGCTTCTTTTGAAAAGGAAGGTTTACTGGAAACAATTTACAACCCTTCAGGAAGAATAAATTAAAATGTGTAATTACAGTTCTGAAAGGAACTATGTTGTAAGGCCAGAACTCACAAAAGTCTTTGAAGGGGCTTTAATGGGTCAGTGTTGTGCCAATATCAGGCATTTGCTTGTAATAATGGACCTACTGACCTCCTTAGAGTCCTGCAGCATGGACAACAAATCATTGACCTCAGTCACAGCATCATCTGCCATCTGCAGCAAGCCATCCGCCTCCTTCTTCTGGGCCTGCAGTTCCTCCACTTTTTTCTGATAAAAACAAGAACGTTGAGACGTCGATCGATGCGCACTGTAGGTCGTGTTTTAATGTGTCGTTCTCTCACGTGTGGATTTGACTTCATGGTCCGTACTCTGCACCCCCTGCTCACCTGGCTCTCTTCCAGCCTCTTCTCATTGACGTTGTTGCCCTCGGTTGCGCTGGCCACCTTGCTCACCGCCTCGTTGAGCGCCTCCCTCAGGTCCATGAGCTGATTGTGGAACGTGTTCAGGCGGTCCTTGATTTTCTGGACAAGGGCCTCGTTGTTCGCCAAACGGTTCGCCAGCTCTTCCTTCACCCGCATCAGCACTGGAGGTTGGGTTACAGTGAGTGGGGACAAACAGACAGAGGAAGTCTTCACTAAAACACAGTTATAGTTCAGTTACTGTAATAGTACTTCCTAAGTCATTACCAAAACGATTTCTATACCAAATGAATGAAAGCACGATTATGGCAGTAATCACTTATCATTAACTGTATCAGATGAGGTAGCACAGCTCGGTGAGGGCTCTCTAAGCTGGTTCTGAGTCTAGAGATCCTGCAGGGGACACTCACGGCTCTGGGCCAGCTCCAGTTCCATTTTGGCCATGTCCTTGAGGTTCTGGAACCCCTTGAACCTCATCTCGCGCAGCATGTTGTCCACCTGGGCGAGCTTCTCAGACAGGTCCTCAGTGGAGGGCCCGCTTGTATCATTTGCCGATGTTTTGTTCGTCTGCTTTATGATGTCTGCGTACAGCAAGAAAATACGGACAAATGAATCTGCGTTCAGTTCCATGAATCCGTACCTGTTATGAGACGTGGTGTTTAGGCACCCCTGTCAGGTGGACAGTCATCGCTGTGCTGCTTGCAGGCCATGTACGAATGTTTGTGAACAGCACAAAAGTTAAAAGTTGCTGCCCATGGCATTACTATGCCCTCCGTGATGCCACACTGCCACCTTGGCAGCTGCTCTGTACACATGGAACCCGTGGTACATTAACAGTAAAGTCTCGTTGGTTTTAACAATGTAAGTGCGCAACAAAGAAGCAGCAAACCTTCCACATGTCCCAAAATTCTGCTGATGTTGTGAAGCAGCCCCTCAGCACGCTGGCGTGTCCTGTCGGTGCCCTCCACCAAGTCCTCTGCCTTCTTGTTTGCCAGCCTTGCCTGGGAGGGCCACAAATGTGCTTATGTGTCATTTACATGTACGCAAATAACACGTTTAGAATGAAAATGAGCCTATTGTGTACAATCACAGCAAACAGCGTGGAAATGAGGTACTGACCTTCTCTTCCAGCTCATCAATGTCTGGACTGATCATCTGGGCGTCTGTCTCCACAGCGTCTGCTTGGTTCCTGCCCTCATCCAAGGCCCTGTTGAAGTTCTCCAGCTCATTCTGAATGGGTCGCATCCATGTGAATGGAAAACACAAACAGTTGTGTATAGCCAGCCAGCAGTGACTTGACCCGTGTGTGAGTGTCTACCATTTTGGAGGTCAAGCAAAATGGTTTACACAGCAAACCATCCAGGGAGAGTGATACATTGTAAGGAAAGTAACAACACCAACCAGTGATATTGATAAAACAGACTATACAAAGAAGTTAAATCATACTGACTCTGACTGCTAATCTCCTGCTGAAATTCCCAGAGTTTTGGTTTATAAAGTAAAAACAGTTTTCATCACGCTCAGTTACACTTGGTTAACAGGTAGCCCAGTGTTGAATAAGGATAGTATAGAATGAAACAACATCCACAGACGGCTTTCCAATATTTAAACACTATGTGACCTCCACTTGGGTAGACCTCCACAATGTTGGATTCTGCTGCCCCCCTAATGGTATGACATCATGGGAAAACTCCCCATAGCATGAATATAAGCATACCTACTTCTTTGTAATATTGCAGGTAGTTACATTTAATACTTACATGTGTGAGTATTTTTTAAGTGTTTACTGAGCACTGCTGAGCGTCATCATGAGTGTGTAACGTGTATGGCCTTACTTACAGCCACGGCACTCATGGAGAGGTTAAGATTGTGCAGCTGTGCCCAGGCAGCGGAGCTGGCATTCAGGTTGCTCAGCTGTTGTGCGAGTGACAGGAATTGACTGTCCATGTCCCCCAGGTTCTCCAGGAGGACAGTCACGCAGCTGTCACACACTGTGAAGGAGATGCAGTAGCCATGATCAGCTTCACCCTCAACTTTGCTCCTACACCTTTACCAACACACCACTGACTTGTACTTTCTTTGGACATTTTATCTATCACTTAAAGGAATTAACCTATTAATTGCTTTATGACTAAAAGATGTTAACAGACCAATAGAACAGAAAACAACAGTTTAGCAGTAAAAAGAAAAAACAGAATGCATAAAGATGAAAACTGCTGGGCTGTTGGATAGCACTGTACACCATAGCTACCTTGGCACTGCATGAGGTTGTCACCATTCAGCACAGGCACGCTGTACTGCTCCACACAGCGGTCACACTGCCGGCCTGTAAGCCCCTCGCTGCACGTACATTCCCCTGTGCGAGGGTCGCACAGACCTGCCCCGCACTCGCATTCTGAATGCAGAACACACCAGAAGCCAACATCACTCGTGCATCACACTGTTTGAAGTAACATTTACAGCCGCACACAATTACACTGATGTTCACATTTTTACATTGAGAGCCACACAGAGGACTGCTCTGTCAGCCTGATACTCACTCCTGCAGCCATTGGGGCTGTAGCCCCAGTACCCAGGGGCACACTGGCGGCACTGGGGACCATTGACCCCTGGTTGGCAGGAGCAGACACCACTGTTCGGGTCACACGGCAGGGAGAGGGCGGCCGCAGCATCGCATTCGCAGCGCCTGCAGCCGGCACAGGTGTCGAAGCCGAATGATCTGTCCTAGGAGACGGTGAGAAGGCAGTGGGTTAGGATCAGGGAGAGCGCACACACACACACACACACACACACACACACACACATACACCAGAGCCACTGGAAAACACAATTTGAGGTGCAACAACACACACACCTCGCAGCGGTCGCAGTGGAGGCCAGTCACGCCAGGCTTACAGTGGCATTGGCCGGTGTGCGGGTCACATGACTCAGTGCCACATGGTGAACAGTTGCATTCTGAAAAAGAAAATGGAAAAATTCTAAGTGACAGATGATAACACGATGCACACAGAACAGTGTGAACTAATACAGAATATTTATTAAAAACAAGGAAATCATCACACAGCTGTCCACTTCTCAGAGTTAATGAAAGCAGAATGTCACTCTAAGGATGTGCTGAGGTACTCCAAACCTTCCAGTGAAATCATAAAAAAAAAATGTGTGTTAGAGAGTGTGTGGCAAGCCGTCTTACTGGTACAGTTTTTGGCCACGATGGCGTCCCCGTAGAAGCCAGGGCTACACACCTCACAGCGAGGCCCCGCTGTGTTGTGCATGCAGCCCTGGCACTCGCCCGTCAGTGGGTGGCAGTCACTGAACAGCATGTTTGGGTCGGTGTTCTCGTGGCACTGGCACGGCTGGCACGTGCTGCCGATCACCATGGGGTTGCCGTAGAAACCTGGAGCACACCTGACAGGAAGGAGATCGCGCCGCAACGAAAGCAGAAAACACTGTTTACATACACGGTGTTACTAAACCACTACACGGCACGGACTTGTCATTTGTTTAGTCTGCATGCCTTAAATTCGCGAGCAGTAAAACAAGCTATAAAAATAACATGTAACATCATGCCGAGGTTCCAGTGGGGGCGGAAACACTGACCTCTCGCACTTGGGCCCGGCGTAGCCTGGCATGCATAGACACTGCATGTGGTTGGGCCTCTCCACACAGCCCACTGCAAAACTGACAAGCACAAGAGCCAATGAGCAGGTCAGCTTGGAAAATCTATAACATCTGCTCACGCGGCATGGTAAACACTTCGGCTACACTGACTCAAGGACTTTAATGAGCCACAGGCAAGGTGAAGGAAAGCTGATTTTGAGTCAGGTATATACATCTGTTTTTATAGTTTCTAAAATGAAAATGATGCTTATAATACAGCTTTATACAGATCTTTACACGTCATATTTTCATACATCATCAGTGATGTAAATAGTGAAAATTCTATAGAGGAAGGGGCAAAAAGAGGGAACCACTGACTTGTTGGAAGTGACCTGCAGAGGACATGGACAGCTGGTGCATGAGTGAGCGTGGCCATCCACTGTGGAGTTGTCAAGGAAACCACCCCGGCACGTCTCACAGTGGTCACCTGCTGTGTTGTGCTGACATTCCTATGAGAAAGCAGGTAAATGTATAAAGCAATGAAGAATCTTTCAAGAATGCAAAAATGTTTAAACCTCAGTTTTTCATATTATAATACATTGGCAGGCTCAAGTTACATGGAAAAACACTGATGTGACATTTTTGTTGTTCAGTAACTCCAGTGTAGCACACTTGCATGCTATATCCTCAGAAAAACATTAAAATAACTAGAGTTTGCTAAGATTATATACGCTCTATTTATATGGGTCTACGGCTTTGAACAAAGTCAGGTAACGTGCAAAAAGTTAAAATCTTTAAGTACAGAATCTGAATACCTTATACTTTAACATAACGAACACCACAATGTTACAGGTAGTTTCCTTTAATATAAAGTGAAAATTTTAAATATCTATGATGTGTTTTAAGTTTATTTAAAACAAAGACTAAAAACGACTCACGATGCATATGCCGGATCCGTCCAGACACTGGTCTGAATGACCATTGCAATTACAAGAAACGCATTTTCCCAGGAATAAGCCCTTGGTGTCTCTGTAGTATCCAGGTGCACATTGCTGCATTTAGGGAGAAAATTCAAGAGATGGTAGGAGTTCAGACATTTGATTCACGTTCAGTAACGCATCAGATGTTGTGGTTATGCTCAATTTTGGCAGTATGCGTGACAGCACAGGTGAACCACACATGGAGTGCAATAAAGGCGGCTTTACTACAGTTAAAGTGAAACCAGCCTAATGAACATGGACGATAACGTGGACGCAAGGAACCACCATACGCAACACAGTTACAACTGATAAATGTAATAGAGTACAAAGTACCAGTAGTCCAGTCTTCTCTGTGGTTAAACTGATACATTTTATCTGTATTACTTACCATTCGTAAAGCGTTTTTTTAATTTTACTGGATAACATCATTGAAAGCACCTTTTCCGCAAGCATTTTACTAGAACCCTACGTGGGATCGGAAACAACAACCACGAAGTTATGTTACACCAGTCTTGGTTACAAGCCCATGATGTTATCCATGTTTATTTTAGCTGCATTTTGTGACATGTGACACGAGAGCTACTTCTCTGGAAGCGTGTCCATACTTGGCAGGAGTTGCCACGGTAGTTTGCAGGGCACAGGCAGATCTCCACATTGCTGGCAGGCCTCCCTGCGCTTGCAGACACTGCAACCTCCAGCACCACCTGGTGGAGTGACACGGCCAGTGAGGACTGGGAGTGAAGGGCTCGGATCTGCAGGTCTTCCAGGGCCACTAGCACCATCATGAGCTCCTCTCTGGACACCGCACTACTCGTGTGAGCGTGCCGGAAACTTCCCTGAGGAGGAAACCACAGCACTCCTAAACATACTCAGTTACACACACAGAAACACTGGTTCGTGGCAGTGGGGGAGGGCCTGTTACCTCCACCAGGTGGACTATGCCCTCATGAGGTATACCAGGTGAAGAATACTCCCTTTCCATAAACACCAAGGTCATCTGGTTCCCCTGAAAATGCAGAGATACGTGAACATCATTTTGTTTTCACCAAGTCAATCATTTTATTTAATACCAAATATTTGTTAAATCCTATTGTAAATTAATTCCCAACATAATTTAATCTACAGATAATCTGGTACAAAACTACTTTTTAAATTTCAAACTATGTTGCCTTCTTAGAAGGGAAACTTCTTGCTTTCATGCTTAACTGTTTATCTGAACTGCTTAGCTGTTTAGCTTTGTGCACAAACTTCACAGCCCATACGTTTTCCAGAAGGAATCTGCTCCGACACAGCAGAATTGGTTTACGGGCAGGCTGTCAGCCCTCTGGGTGAAGCAGGCAGCTGTGTACATGTCTGGGGTACCTTGAGAATGACGTCAGGCCGAAATGCCTCGGCGGGCAAGTCGAGAACATCGCCCCTCATGAGCTGGGTCTGCGAGTGCTGCCGGTACCTTAAATATCCTCCATAGGACGACACCTGGGCAGATGACAGATAGGTTTTCTGTGACGGCTGCTGAACGCTTGGTTTTCCAACACACCTGCAAGCTTGTCTGCTCTTGTTCCTGATGCCCCCCCCCCACCACAGCCTCCTCTTCTCTACACCTCCTTGTCAGCAGGTGTCTCAAAACTCGTTCCCAGCAAGATTATTTGTAAGATGGCAGTATCATACATCCCCAAGCATAATTACTTTGATTAGATATTAATCTACAAAATATAAAACTCTGTATGTTCCCCTAAGTGTTATTTTTTCAAATTTCTCAGTAGAGTCAAATTACACATTCTGGCCAGGGGCTACACCGAAGCGACAGCACATAACAGGAGCCCACACCTTGTCACCCAGGTAGCCGCGGGGGGCATGCCAGTACAAGTCCTGGTACACGTCAGGGATGTCACTCAGATCCGCCTTCACCAGGCTCTGCTCCATGTCCGTGTAAACTTGGACCTCCTGACGGTCCCCAGCCAGCAAGGTCCAACCATCCATGTCCATAAGCTACAGGGTGGCAGGGGAGAGAACACCAGGGGGCACTACAGCACTGCACTGTGTACTCCCAATGAAGGTCCAGCTTTTTCCACACAAACTCCCTGGAACAAGGCCGCCGACTGTCAAAAACTGACTTAACCGATGACGGCCCACGGGACAGCAGGCAGTAAAGTAGTCAAGGAAACGGCCTCATAATCTGAAAGCTGGCAGTAATAGTCCCAGTAGAGCACACACTGTAGTGCTCTTAAGCACTGTACTTAACCTAAATATCTCCAGTAAAAGTCTCTATGTAAAAGCCTCATATAACCAACAGAATGTAACGCAATGTGGGACATGAATCCAGCACTGAAAGCACGAAACACAAACCGGGTCCCATATTGAGGGTTTGAAATTGAGTTTAACAGTAGTACAGAAACAGCGTAAAGTTTAAAGTGATGCGGTGGAGCAGTTGGCCGGCTCTGACCCACAGCGGCATTGTGTGCGGTACCTCAGCGTAGTTATTGTCTGAGCTGCGGCAGCGGTCCGTTGCTCCGAAGCAAAAACAGCTGGTGCAGCCCTTGGGGTTGGTGGGGTCCAAGTGGAAGGTGCCCAGCCGGCACTGGTCACACCGTGCCCCCTCCACGTTTTCCTGGCAGAGGGCGAGAGGGTGCGAACGTGACTCTCCACACGGAGCCTACTACACATACAGGCGTTGCAAACGCAGCCCTTACTCTCAGTTATGACGGATTAATGAACAAACCAGCGTCCTGACATCTGGCCAACGTAATCGCAGAACGCCTGCCGAAAGGAGCCCAGAGGAGAAACGTGAGCTCACCTTGCAAAGGCACCGGCCTGTAAGCGGATCACACACATCGCTCTCGGTTCCGGCCTCATTGCAGTGACACCGCCTGCACTCTGGGTAGCCGTAGAACCCCGGCACACATCGGTCACACTGACGCCCTACAATGTGGTTCTTGCACCTGTAGGTGACACCGTGGACAGCGAGCGTATGGTCGCAGTGACTGACATGTTTCCACTCCAGTGTCCCACATCAGCTTGGGAAAACACCACTATCGGGCATGATCCAAGTCTGCTATTCATCAGAATGTCACCTATAATTAATCGCAAACGATGCTACAGTGAGTCATGTGCAGCTGACTGAATGCATACCAGCCTGCCCATGTGCCCCTACTGGCATCGGTGCCAGATGTCAGCGTGTCGGGTCTCCTGCCCAAAGCACTGCAAACCTTACTGACTTTTTGTGCCTCAACATGTTTTTGAAGCACATGAGGAATGTGGTGCCCCTCTGTGGCATTTTTTTGTTCCTAGTTCTTCTGTTGTATTGGGTCGACCGCTGCTAAGCGTCCCTTTTTAACCTCCCTCAGTGTGCCCTACCAAAGCCCTCCACCTGTGTCTTCTAGCCTGTCCTGTTTTCAAAGGGAAGAGTTTGGACTGTTGCAGAGCCTGCAGGGACAGCTCTGCTTTGGGCTCCCTTTAGGTCCAGTGTCAGAACTCCAGGTCAGCTTCATTCCCACACCAAGGCACAAAACTTGGCCGAGGGGTTGGAAAATGTGATGTTGACCAGAGACAGAACAAGCGGTATCAGTGTTTCCCAAAATGACTCCGAGTTATTTTTTACTGGCATTTAGGAAAGGGTTTCCGCATTCTCCCAAAGAAAAGGAAACTATAGAGACAGAGAAGAGAAAGAAAGAGAGCGAGAGATAGAGAGAGCCAGACAGACAGACAGATAGAGAACACATGGGGACACACTTCTTCTTTTCAGGGGCATGGCTGTGGGCTTGGCTTACCTGCATTGGCCACTGTCGGGGTGGCAGCTGGTGTCCATGGCAGTGACCCCAGGCTGAGAGCAGTTACAAACCTCACAGCCGACCAATGGGTGGCAGCCAAAGGTCTGTGGCTCGCACGTCACACACTCAGGGAGCAGGGTACGAGGTGGACAGATGCACTCACCGCTGACAGGCTCACACAGGCGGGTACCACACTCGCAGGCTGGGGAGGGAGGAGCTCTGGGTTACTGTCTGTGACAGACATATACGTCCATACATGTACATCACGTCAGCTGGCCCCCCCACTGACAACTGCAGTCACTCCACCGCTCACATCTGCAGCTCCACCCACTCACGCCTGCAGCCCCACCCACTCACGCCTGCAGTTGGGGAAGCCCCAGTAGCCTGTGGCACACTGTGAGCAGTCCCTCCCGATGACATTGGGCCGACAGTCGCACTGCCCGCCAAAGGGCTCACAGGAACCGCTGTACGCCCCGACCTCATGACAGCCGCACGGCACGGCGCCGTTGTTGAAGAAGGCCGAGAGCGACGCTGCAGACCTCCTGCAGAACTGCGAAGATGCTGCCGGACTGCGCAACAGGAAGTGGCATCAGAAATACACAGACACAACAAAACACAGAAAAGTGAGAAAATATCCAAAGAAATGCTAAAGAATATGCCTGTTTTGTCTTTGGAAATGTTAAAGTATTAGAATGTTTTTATTACGCCAAAATTTGTAATGCTATTTGCACCGAGAAAAGCTGCAGAGAAAATCCTCAGTAATAAATGTAGATTAAAACTCACTTTATGTAAAAGCTGTTCTGGCCACAATTACTGATGAAGTCATAAGACTTATCAAGAGGTTCTTCAGTCAGGTGGCTTGAGCTATAGCTGTCTTCTGGAACTACCAGAACATAATCCTGTGGAGATGTGCAAAGAACATTTAAAATGGCTCATTATCTAAAGCCAAAAAATAATTACTTACTTTACACATAAAAATTTATAGCTCATTGTTATTTGCTGTGCATTCGGCGTGGATTGAAAGTATGCTTTTCAATAGTAAATCAGGCTGAAATAAATCAGGCTGAAGTAAATCAGGCTGAAATAAATCAAACAAAAATATCAGTGGTTGTTAAAAATTTTTGGCAATTAATTTCTTCTACAAATCATGTGAAAGTCTTGTTCTTCAAGTGTCACTTACTAGCCACAATATCTTGTCGCTGGGCACTTGGATGGTGAGGAAGACCTCATTGTCTGTCACGTCCAAAATGATCTGACTCTCGGAGATAATGAGACTGCGGCAGCCGTATCCATGGGGGCAAAACGTGGCGTTGGCATAGCCTGGCAGGAGGTGGCACACCAAAGTATTTAGTAATGGCTTCAAAAGCAGTAACAGGCAGCAGGCATCACTGACTGTCAGAGGTCTTGCTTCATGTCTTCATGTTAGCATAGGCTGGCGCACAGCTAGCGCTGGGTCTCCACTCACCTCGCCAGATGCGTCCTCCGTTGAGGAAGACCTGGACAACAAAGGTTGGGTGCAGCGGTTGGTGGTAATGAAGGATGAAGACATATCGGCCGAGGGACTGGACTCTTGTGGAATATACCACTGCATTCTGTAAGGCAAAGCGGGGAGTGGGTTCACATATTGGACTGTACAGGACATCTAATCCCATACAGATGAGTAAATTGTAGGGTTTAACGAGGGTCAAGAAGAAGCCTTCTTCATCCTGACAGAGAGGAATGCAAATGCATAACCGTGCCAGGCCACATGTCACACCTGAGACGAGTCCAGGCGAATGTGGTCCATGTTGTCTGCTGCAGTGGGCGGGTTGTTACTGGTCACCCATGTTGATGAGTCTGAGGGGAGGGAGGAGAGCTCTGGTGCAGAGGCCAGGACCGACTCCTCGACAGAGGAGGCCTGGCCCTCCTTCAGCATCAGGGAGCGAGGAGGCATCTGGAATCGGGACGGGATGCAGGTGGCACTGTGCAGCAGGAGAAGTACGTCACTTACTCAGTTGTCACGGTAACATGGTTCGTTGTCACCAACAGACAACACTGAGGCAAAGGCATGGGATTGCACAGGCAATGTTTAAAATGCTGGTCCAAACTGAGGACAAAAGCGAACCGTTAAAAAGAAAATTCATTCAGAGTAGACTGAGATGTTACCACATCTCGATCCATTATCTGACTTTATTTCAATTTATGCAATATTTTGTTACGCTGTTATACAGTTGAATGTCTACTGGTGCCTTACACACATTTTCACGATATAAAAAAGCAGCACAGATGAAAGAGTTAATTTTTCACCTGTCAGGTGAGAATGTGCCATGTACACTGATGCAGTGCACGGCAGGCTCCAGGTACTCCATGGTGAACAGGTCACGGGGCACCAGGTAGACTTTGTGCTGGGGTGGGGGAGATGTGCATAAGCAGTTCGCATTGCTAAACTGAAGGCTACTAGAAACTGGATCTTCAGAAACATTTCAAAAACATTTAACATGTTCATTAATTTTTGTGGAATTGTTTTTCAACATTAACGCTGTAAATCTAATACGTTTTGTAAATGGTGATATTGCGGCCATATTCTTTAAAATTTAGACAATTTAAAATCTTGTGCAATGAACTATACTCTGCGATGCAAATGGTACTATGGTGTATATTCTAAAGTCTCACCAAGAAAAAGTCGGCTCTGTCAACTGTAAACTGGACTTCAGCGGTGGGAGACAGGGTGAAGAAAGCCACACGGTTCTTATCGTCCATGCTGACCGCTCGGCACAGGAAGCTGAACCCAGCAAGGATCATGACACACAGTGTTAAGCTTGTGTTGGAACATGTCTGTGGACTCTGCATTCAACCTTTACACTTTACTCAAACGTCTCGCAAAACTAAATGGAGCAAATTCGTACAGCAAACGGCTACCTGTAGCTGAGAGTAATTCAAAAGTTGGAACATGTACTTTTCAAAGTGGAAGATGATAATGTCTTGCATTTTATTTTTCATTTTCCAACCTAAGCCCTTCAGATGGTGTCAGTCTTGCTACTTAAGCTTTCAGTTAAACAATGTGACTGTCAGCTACACTGTTAATACTTTATTAGAGTAGCTGGGGTAGGTTCATTCGCACCAGTAATGGTCCTCGGTCACTTAGGGCCCTAGGCAATTACATTTGCCTGTCTCCCATCCCGTGTTTGTGTGCTCTTTAGTCAGTGGCGCCCCTATGGATGGGTGACACCATTACCATTTGCTTAAATGGCCTATCTGCAGGGCTGGCTCTGATCCACACCTCCTTCCTGTATAACTGACTGCCCCATTTGTGAACTTTTTTGATACTTAAATGAGCAGTACTGCTTGACCAGCTCTGTGCCAAGGTAGACTGAGGCCACACAAGACTACACAACACTTCACGTCACACTTTTGCCACTGTCTGGTCTTCCATAGCCTCAGCCCATCTTCGGAGAGAGACACTCAGGCGGTGCTGCTCGTTTAAGTACCTCACTGTCTGCTTGTCACGCTCCTTTCTTGCTGGGCTGTGTGTCATGTATGACGTGTTTTGTGTTCCCATGAGTGGGAGAGGGTGTTTTCTGAATCTATGACCAAACGCCCTCTCCCTTTTGACTCTTACTGCCAGAATTTGTGGGATCCCCCTCCCCTCAAATGTATCTAGCAACCCTCTCCCCAGCTGTTTAAATTCCTTAATGTAGTAAATCAGGAAAAAAAAAATTAACTTCAAACAATGTAATACATAACACAAAAATGTAAATACAGCTGTAATTATAATAAGACACACACACACACCTATATTTGCAGTGCAGCAGTGTGAGGTATTCCAAGTGTGTGGGTCCTGCCGGTGTATTGACTGACACTGTGAGTTTCTGGGGGGTCTCCACATCGCTGGAGTACTCCACCACAATGGCGTAATCCCTGGGTCGGGCCACGGAGATCCGCAGCTGCACGTTCATCTGTAGGGCACAGGGAAGGGGCAGGGCATTTAAAAATTCCACCCACAGACCTTTAATGAAATCAGAGAGAAGGTAATAAAAAGAAGTCTCATTTCTAAGATACACAGACAGACTGTAACAACTTTAAAATGTTGTGGACAAAAAATATACATAATTGTATCACCAAAAGCTGATGTTGATAAAACAAATCGTACCACCTGTACATCTTGAACAACCAAACCTGGCCAAATAAATGTTCTCCACATAGTAGCGCGCACACACACACACACACACACACACACACACACACACACACACACAGGACCTGGAGCTGCTAGCATCAGTCAATGAAAAATAACAGGTTTCTCCCCAGTAGTTCC
>JABJVR010002939.1:0-16597 GCA_025773905.1 Chitala chitala | reverse complement strand
AATGAGAGAGAGACACACATTTATTTATTTTATTCAGTTTGTTATCATGAATTTGTTCACTGCATTTTAATTGTCCAAAATGCAGAATCGAGCCGGTCAGACTTGTTTTAATACACAATAATACCTTCACTTGAGAAAGTACAGTAATGGTCAGTTTATAACAGTGTTGGTGTGATCAGTCAATACACGCTGTTCAATGTACAGTAAAATGTTTCTTTATTGGACTAAGAACAGAAATTTTCACACTTTTTAACAAAGGCTATACATAAGGTGTAACAAAATATAAAGATCCATGCATTACAGAAGAAAAACCTCAGCATGAAATATCAACAAGACTTTTGAAACTCATCCATGTTCATCGCGTGCTTAGTGCAATACGCGACACGTTCAACTATTAACCTCTTTCTACAGAATGATAATATTCCTTGCACAGTGTAAAACTAAACATACAATGATGTAAAATCTATTGTAAGTCCGACAGTGAGCGAGAAAACCAAGGACCTAGTATACAGTGATAGAGCTAAATATTACATGCTTTGCAGCTGTAGTTTTGCGATTTCTGGCAATACAGGTACATGCACACATTGGTCCGGTACGAGCTTCACTTCATCTTGACATTTGGTCTTTGCGTGTCTGCATCTGGAATGTAATCATTCACTCCAACTGCTTGCTATAAAAACGTTTCACTACACATGCAAATGCTTGTAGAACACCTGGATTAATTTACTATTTGTGTGCAAAACTGTGCCAAAAAAACCCCTTAAAGTCCTTGTAAAATGTGTTGTCCAAATGATTCCTTAGTAAAGTTCATGAAAATGACAGGATCTCACACCTACTATACACTGATCCTAGAAATCACACAGCATTCCAGCTACGATCATCAGCTCCACATACAATCCACTGTTCATTCACAAAGGAATTTCAAACATTGTCAAAGTCCAGACCGTGTAAATTAAACAAATAAATATCCAAACATGTTTTTTTCAGAAGGTATGGAGAAATTGAAACCAGCACAAAATATAATCAGTAAATTTTTCTATCCACTTAAAACTGAATGGCCAACTTGAAGTGAACTAATAAACGACTCTTTTTCCGCACAAGAACTTGGCTATAATTTCTTCACAATCTTCACTAGGATCCCCACCCGAGCATGTAGTCTATCAAAGATTACATTTAACTATGGTTTTTATGTTCCTATGTATAAAAGCGAGCATTAGGCTTACACATTGTGCTCTGAAGCAGCAGAGAAAACCCAAGGCATCAAACCACCCAGAGTAAGCAAATGACCTGCCTGTGTGGACTCAGCCAACAAACAGCTGCATTCGCTCTTTCGAAACAGTACTCAACAGACAGCTGGTAAGGCTGAATTCGGCCATCACCCTGTTTGTAGCTTATATGCAAATGACGATAAACAGTGAAATAAAAACACAGCAAGTCCCCCTTCTCAGATAGACATTGTACATGACGGGGCCTGGAAGTCTCTCTGAAGGCAGTGAAGACCTGTCCCATCAAGCCCCCTGTGACGGGATTCCTTGCTGCAGCTGATCAATGTGGGTGGAGGGGGAGGGGGCACCCCAGCACTGTAGAGTCTTAGAGAAATGCTATGAAGACACTGTGACTGGGTTGAAGGAACCACTGCGACTGTAGAACTTGCTGAAAGCCTCTTCTAGCACAGAGGCCAATCGTGCCTGGTCCGTCTGTAAGAGAGCGAAGAGAAGCAAGGAGGTGGAGGTGAGCTGTGGGTGGAGCACGCAAAGTACACTGCCGCTCAGCCGGCCAACGTAACTCACGTCTACGAAGCCAAACGGTGCCTTTGCCAGGCTTGTGGCTTTTCCCATCTGTTCCGTGAATAACTGTTTACAGCTAATAACCCAAAAATGTTTATGAGCAGAAATGCAGTTGAATAACCCGGCTAATGTAGTACGAGGTGAAGATGTATGTATGTGGGAAAACCCTAATGCTGGTTCGGATAAAAGCACAAGCCAAAAAACGCTCCGTACCCTGGTACTGTCTACAGAGTCGGACTCCGCCGCAATCCTGGGCCCCCCCCCCACTCAGGGAGCAAAGAACCAGCATGGCGTTCACTTTGTACACACTTTAAAAACAGCCAAGCATATCTAAACAAGCTGGGCCCTGTGACAGTTTTGGGGGGGGTGCACTCAGAGCTGGGCCTAATCCCTTTAAGTGCATCCCTGCATTAGTCTAGGTGTCACAGAGAGGTAAAGCGGACCCCGGCGGTGCCTCTCCCACCTCGCTGATGAAGCCTAGCTGAACCAGCTCCACTGCCAGCTCCTGTCCATTCTCATCTAGGCAGGGAAAAAGAAGCACAAAGCACCGGTTAATCAGTGCAGGCCTTTCATAAAGCCACACAACAGCTCCATACAGCGCTGCGCCTCCATTCAAACACACACACACACACACACACACACACACACACACACACACACACACACACACACACACACACGACTGTCCGACTGTGAAAACCACACGCTGTGCTAATGGCATGCGTCCTCTGGGCTGGTGTGGGCTGCACACACCTCACTATAGTATTTCAGGGGCTCAGCAGGTGTGTATACATTTACTCTGGTTTGGGACACAAGGGAGGCTCACAGTCCTGCTCCTACTGGCTTTCGTCAACCTGCTAATCATTTAAAAAAATAATAATAAAAATAACAATAATACATGAAAATCCTGCCAGTTTGCCAGTCTTTGCCAGCCTTGTGATTTAACACCTCCAACACAGTTTGCAGGTACTGTCAAAAGAATGTAAGGTACATTGGAGCAAATAAAAACTTTCTTAACACAGAAAGAGGTCAACAAAGCTGTAAAAATAAAACACACTTACTGGGTAACAAATCACAGCTTAAATGCCTGTTCAGCTTGTCTTCTAGCTTCAACAGTAAAGTAAGCTGTAAAAAGCAGACAGACCATGTTCTCATTAAAACTATGTTCACGTCAGCTGTGGACTCGTCTACAAAGTAAGTGATGAACTGTGTGTTCTCATCATCCCTTTTAACTCTAAAAATGACAGAAAACAAGTTTGTCAGCAGTGTTTGTAGATCTTCATTCTGCCAGAACTTTCACATTGTTCACGCTCCGATTTGTGCGGTCAGTACCGGCGGTGAGAGAGGCTTACGTGATGCTTCGAACCTTCCTCTACGGGCTCGATATTGCACTGCATCTGCAGGACCTGAAGAGGGGAAGGGGGTCGAGGTGGGGGGGGGGGTTTTCAACAGATGTTACAGTTCATGCCGTGAAGATTAAGCTTGTTCATTCATCACCATAATAACTGTCATCGAGAATAATGGATGATGTTCATGAATAACTGAAGAAAAGTTCTTTGTTTTCCGTGTTTTTGCAAGCATCTTTTGCAGCACCTGGTACATATTACTTAACCCATTGTACACCTGGCTCAAATGCATCTTGGATGACAAACATACTGGCCCCACAGGGAAGGCAGAAATAAGCGACTGGTACATTTTTCCTGGTGCCTCTGATAGCGGTCCGGTCTCTCACCTTGCGGACCTCCAGCTCAGCAGGCTCAGGGGTGGGGGTCTTCACCGAGGGGGTCACGACGGGCGACTGAACCGCCTCTTTTTGTGGCTGCTGGGGTGAGGACATCCTGATGGCTGTAAGAGGGTAGATCCCATTCCTGTACAGAAGGTGGGAGGGTGAGAAAATATTCAGCTTTTAGCTCCATACACAGCATAAATAGACTGAAAAAAATGTGTTGAAAAGGAAAGGCTGACTGATCTAAAATGTAAAGAAAATTACACGCGTGAGTACACTTGTGGCCCTGCAGTGACTGCCAGCCTGACTTACTTTTCATTTGGTCAATAGACCTTTACACTCCCATGAGTAACATAGTGACCTTGGTAGAAATTACCTAATTTTTCTTACCTTACATCTTCCAGGAACTTATCCAATTCAAGAGCTGGAAACTGAGATAGCCTTGATTTATTAAAATAGGGGGGGGGGGGGGACACAAAAGTAATTAACTTAAACACACACCTCTTACAGAAAAATACAACGCAATTCTGAAAACTGATTGTTCACCAGTGTACTGCAAGTAGTGAAAAATAAAATACACAGTGCACTTGTGGTGTAAACTAGGTTTGCAGCACAACTCGTAGAACATGGAAACCAGTGGCAATTGTACGAGGACACAGGACACTTACTTCAACTGGGTGCCGTCCTTCCTCTCCAGAATCACAAGGTTAGGATCCATGTTCTTAGTAATTTCCTCCAACGCATTTTCTGGAATCATATCTGCAGGAAATGAGACAAAGTCAATAGGTGACCCAGCCTCAGACACGTCTGTTTGCTGCGTGTGCAGGGGCGTGTCGGGGCCACTCACGTTGATGTGTGACAACGCAGTGCGCAGCCAGCAGCCTCAGCTGGGGCACCTCAAACAGGGCCTGGTGGAAGAGCAGCTCTTTGGCCGTGGGCCGCTTATGAGGGTCTCCCTCCAGGCACTTCTGAATGAACTCCTGCACCAGACAGAGTGGACCGCGCGAGTCCGTCACCATGCCAAATCAGATGCTGTGCTTACGACACATCCTGACAAATAAACCCTTACTGTGCATCTGTACCATTCTGACAACTTCTCCCCAGCCAGAATATACTATATACTAACTGTCACATTAACATATGGACATGCAAAACGTATTTTTATCAAAAAGCGGTCATTAACAGCCAAGCATGCCTGATGTTGTGAATGGACCCTCTCCTGTTAACTCTCTCTGATGATGTTGCATTCCTTTCAAAGCGATAGTTTCATGGTGACTTTAGCCCTTTTATCTTCTTGACCAATGGCACTGATTATATATTACATAAGAACAGAGAAAGTAGGTTGAAAATGAAAGTGTGAATGACTGGGATGACACGGGGACGTCTACTGGGTTTCTGTGCCGTCCATCCCAGCCACTGTGGACTGGGAGTTTCGTCCCACTCCCACTGGGCACTCACTCTCTGCAAAGGGTCTTCGAGGGACTGGATGGCGTTATTTATAGCTTCTTGCGATACGTAAGTCGACTCCCCGTTGCTCTGGATTTCCAGCACGGCCATCTGAAATGCATGGAACGACGCAGGAAGTCTTATTGGTTGGAGAAAAGCAGGAAATGCTACTGACCTCCTTCAAAAGCCTCAATCTATTCATGCACAACACTCAAAGGAGTCTAGATGAAATATTAAATTTGAAAATCAATTATACAAGAAGCATGAAAGGGGGGAGGCGTAGACTTCTACTTCATATTTCAAAGCAGATCCTCGGTCTTGGCATCATTATACACAAAAAGACAACCAGCTCCGTTTCCCTGCTATAATCCATTTCTATAAAGTATGGCATGAAGACCAGTTGATCACTTGGTGTCTTACCTCTAAGGCACACATTCCAAAAGAGTAAATATCAACTGCAGTTGTGACATCTGTCACAGCTAAAGGAGAGAGAAGGAAAATTGGTTTAAAATCGCTACACCTCAACAAGCAGTCCTGTTTGCATTTTCTGAAATGCACACTATGCAGTATTGAAATTTACCTGCATATTCTGGTGCAAAAAAGTGTAAATTCTTCTGCTCCTCCCTGCAGGTCTTGACATGATTATTGATGGTGTCTGGTGCCACTGCAGGAGAGACAGTCTTTAGCAGAGCCTGTCGGCACAATATAGCACCCAGCACTGTCCCAGGAGTGGCTCCATTAACGTCTACCTGCACCCTAGCTACAAATGGCTGAACAGAGATGTGCAGGTTTGGTCTGAAATGTCACTGAACAGGCTTCTTTCGTTCTGAACACATAACAGGAGCTGCCACACGTCCTGGACCCGTTTTTTATCACAAGTTGGTGGGTACATGTGCTGTACGTGTCCATGTTAAAATACACTTGAATCAGCGTGAGTCGCAGACTGTACCTTCACAAGGTGATGGGAAATGCCCCCTACCTGAGCCAATTTTGATCAGCCCATTATGCTGAATGAAAATAGTGTCACAGGTCAGGTTGCCATGGATGATTGGCGGATCACAAGAGTGGAGGTAACTAGGGAGAAGATGAAAGAGGTGCGTCATTCAAATACACATAGCTACAAGGCATATATGTAGACACAGATATACATGCCAACTAATTACATTTGGTTCGGTACTTTTTGCTTTAATGCTTTCAGCCCTGCCCTGGACATCTGACTCTCTCCACAAGTGCATAAGGAATCCCTTGCTTTAGGCTAAAGGTTTATAATCAAGACTATGAATGTAAATTCCACAATGTAGTCCTTTTTTGCTCTAGGTGTTGGAGTAACTCTCAACAGGCTCATGGTGTCCCTTGAATGTAGACCCCATCTGGAAGGTACACTAGGTGTCAGCAGCTCTAACAAGGCATCTCACTAAGATGGTAATACTGCTTTAGTGAATAAAGGCCTGTCCTGTTGTCTCTACGGCCATGGAAAACAGAACAGAAATTGTATGCATACCTTAATACAGTATATACAATTAGAATTAATTAAGTGTTAACTTATGTAAACAGTTTTAATGTTTTTTGTGTTCATAAATGAATAAAAACTAATTTAAAAATGTGCATGAAATAAAGACAGACAGATGCATTTGGAAATCTGATTCATTATTCATGTAAAAACAACAAAATAAGTTAACATTAATGGAAATTCAGACACGCTAAACCTTGTGTCACAATTAAACACATACTTCGTTGGCCGGACATGACAGTAAAATCAAACACTTGTACACACAACGCGACACAAGAATGGGGCTACAGAAGCTGGCAATTAACAAGGATGTTTCACTGACCTCAGAGCTGAAAGAATCTGAGTACACCAGCGCTTCCAGGCCTGTTAACAGAGGAGAGCTGAGTCTATTTCATCTACACAGGTGTATAACCTTTATCCCAAAGACAGATAAAGTCCTGCAATCACTGGCACAGCTGATTTGTCAGAACTGATGACTTGATATATAACCATGGTCTGAGGCCTAACCCTACCCATATACCCTATCTTCACCAGCTCTAGGCTGTCAATGAAGGTCCCTTTTTCACAAAATCTTTTTTTTTTTTATTTTTTTCCCCATCTACACTTCTTTTTTTTTTTTACAAGCTGAACTGGTTAAGCATTACAAAATATGGGAAAACACAGACAACCAGAAACAGTCCATTACTTGAACTTCAAAATAAACTCTGGGACAGCAAACACACCTTTTCATTCATGGTTTTGTGGTTTTTCTTTGTCTTCTTTAGAAACTGCTTCAAGCTCCCTGATGACATGTATTCGGTGATGAAAATGACCTAGTAAAGGGAAAAGCCATTGGTCACCGGCCTCTTTTCTTCCAACACTGCGTTAAACTCAAGGAAGTGGCTGAGGTAAAGCACCCAACAGTACAACAAACTATGATATCCCTGTCTTAAAAAGCATCTTCTGTGGTTGGCACCATGTTGCCCTGATACTTACCCGTGGTCTGTTCTCTTTTATGTCAGCCCAGTATTTGTGAAACTTCACAATGTTCAGATGCTCCAACTGAATCAAGTTGTCAAAAACAGCTTTGACCTTCTCCTGTTGGGGTTTATAGAAAGATGTTTATTTCAGAAATCTGGTTTCTAATAAACATGATAAATTACATCATACAGTACTTTCAGATGTAACCATATGTACTGTATATTTATTCTAACAACTAAAATTTCAAGTCAATAGCACAAATTGAACAGGGTTTTCTACCAATGATTACAAACAGCAGCATGTTAATTTTGTGACAACAGCAACTGTACAATTATGAAGACATTTAACAACCATGTTTAACAAAATGTCCTTGTGGCAATTTTGGGTTCCTGTATTATAATATCATAAACTAAACACTACATTTACATGTTCTACTGAACCCATTAAGCAAAAGAGCACTGTAAAATGTGATACCTCCAGAAACACTCAGTGTCAAAATACCTGAAAATATTACTTAATAAAATAACAAGGCTTCTAACAGTCGATTGCATGAATTTCACATTGTGAACATGGGACGAAACATAAGACAAACAAGGCCCCGAACAGTACTGGTGAGGAACTGAGATGTCGACTATGTTAATTCGTCCTGAAAAACGGAGAACTGCAGCAAGTTACGGTGTTCGGCCGGATGCTAAGCCCATCCTCGTTCGTGCTCAAAAAGCTTTGTGCTAATTCCTGACAACTCCCCCTCCCCTCCTAAAGCAGCTTACAAGTACTGCAAAATGATCCAACATCCAGAAAAATATTAATACAAACCTAGGAGAAAAGAGGGAAAAAAAAAAAAACACCAGACAAATAATTCAACAAGATGCCATTGTTAAAACAATCCAATGGATTTACTTCAATGGCTGTAAACAGACTCACAGCATTTTGCCTACCAAGTCATCAGTTTCTATGAGAACAAAAGCATTGTGACTGAGGATACAATGTGCATTGTTGTTAACGTTTAAAAGGGTAAACATTACGTGCAGTTTTGTATACATTTAATAGGGCAAACAATACGGTCATTGTTGTATAGCGTGCGTTTAATAAAGTAAATCCTGTTTAAGAGACTGACTGAGTTACCTCCTGGAGTTTGAAGTTCTTCCTCTCTGAAAGCATGACCTCATTCCACACCACCTCCACACCCTCCTCTGTGTCCATAGCAAGATAAGCACTGTCAATCCCTGGGACATTTCGCTGGTTTACCTGGGGGGTGGGGGGAGGTGGCACAGTATAATGTTAAATACACACTGCAGGATAAGCTTGTACGTCATTAAATTGTGCAGAGAAGCAGAAAAACAGACAATATTGAAGTTCATATAGAACACACCATGCTGTGTAAATCCACTGTTTTGGTACCGCTGACTTTCAAATTATTACAGAAAATGACAAGCTAGCAAACTGTGAAGTAGTTTATGAAGAAATTTAAACACCAGCTCACAACATCAGTTTGAGATACTAACAATCCCCTGCACTAGGCATGCATGGTTACTCATCACACCTAAATAGAAAAATGATAATGTTTTAAGTGAAAAATGTTATGCAAGACTACACCTCCTCTCTGCGTTTTTGCCAGCGACCACAAGGACTCTCCTCGAGAATCTCAGACTCGTCTTCGCTCTCCTCCTCATCCTCAGGACCAGTGCCAGAGGCAGTTGTTGTAACAGTGGAGGCAGGGGGAGACAGGGAGGACACGCCCTGGGTACCCGTCGAAGGCCCCCCTGGTTCCAGCTTGCCCTCGGTGCCTGTGGTTGTCTTGCTTTCTCCCTCTGACATCTTGCCTGCCTACCTTCGTCTGGAGTGCTGCTGTATGTGCTGTTCTGCTCTCGCCTGAAGCCCTGGAATAAGATGACCCCCAAATATTAGGCACTGCCTCAACACTAAACCTTGCGTCCTGTGAAAAAAAATGTTGAAACTAAAGGCACACAATTCAGTAGACCAACATCTTTTGTTTAACAGTAAACAAAACAACTAAAAATGTTTACTGAACGTTCCAGTACACAGCATGTAGCTAATGTTAATTTCCCACAAAAAAAAAAACAAAAAAAAATTGTTGGCTTTTATTACAGGCACGGCACACACGTAGAAACAAATTAGCCTAGGCGTTTAACCAGTAAAATATGCCACAAGTACAGCAGAACATTAAAATGTACTCACCAACGTGTCAGTAATATATCAGTACTCGCAGTGAATGTCAATTTGAAAGCTATATATCTCCGCTAAGAAATTCCATAATGCGTTTTTATATTAATTGCATACATGGCTGAACCGATCCGTCTACTGTATACTGCGCGTTTACAACCGGTCGGTCTGCACACGAGCATGCAGTTGCGTTGAACCTAAAAGGGCAACATTAGAGAGGATTTTCAAACCCGCACTAACACTGAGGCATCAGATTAAACGTGATTTGAATCTTATGTAACTGGAAAACATGATCAGGGACGGGTATGCGCCAGAAGGCTGACAGGCCTCTAATGTTTACAACATCTGAAGAGCTCGAGATTTCTGCAAGTTTTTGCAAGACACCTGCAGGGAAACAACAAAAAGGCCTCTGATGGTGGTTGTCAGTTGCGCCGCATTACAGCACCCATATAACCTGTAATTTCTACTCGCATGGAGTCGGTGCAAAATAAACAGGCTGGTCACGTGACGCGTCAACAGCAGGTAAACACGAGAGCGCCCGTAAACAGCTCGCACAAAACACACGCCGTGACTCCCCAAAACACGAAATCGGTCCATCTGAACGGCAATCCACCGACCACATACACTGTCAAACTACGTGGCGGTCTGGGCTAGCTAGCTACCTGGCCGCAGAGGGTTTAGGAGGCTAAACGTCAGCGGATGACACGTGGAATACGAAAATGCCTCCATGTAGCTACTGTATACGTGTCTCCCGATGCGAAGAAAACGCGAGAAAAACGGGGTTCAGCGTTATTTCTAACGAGCAGCTATAAAGAATTACCCGCGGCGTTAGCATGCTAGCTGCTTACCGGAGAGCGGTGGCGACCCCGTAGGCAGCACAGGATTTCGGCAGATCGTTTAAAGGACAAAATAACTATACACTAATTTCAGGGTGGACATGGCTGGTGGTCTAATTCCGCAGAGTGATCCAGCTCAGCCCTGATCAGATGTCCGTGAAGCAGGATCACTGGGTCCGGGCTGTTGCGATTACACACGTCTTTTTCCCTTCTGCCCGGAAGGCGCGCAGAAACTGTAGCACGAAAATAAAGTTCCCAGTAGAGCAAACCCGGTGTGTCCCAGCTCGGTACCGGCGTGTTGCCAAACCCTGTACCGGGATACTCTCGCACACACAGCTATGGCGTTATCAGTTTAAGCACCGATCTGTTAGCTTTAACGAGGTTCATAAACCAATAGGTACCCCCAGATGAACTTGAGTAGCTACCCCGCTTACAGCCTGCGAATGCTCGCCTCCTTATTTACGTAGCACACATGTCCGCTGGAGTCAATACTGTAAACTCTGCACATTGACTTTACGCACATGCACGCCGGGGCTGAACGCCTGCGACGCATCACCAAGGCCGGCTGGTGACGCACAGCGACTTGGAGCAAATGTACAGCATGGCGTGGCGATGGGGCTGTGCTGCTCTCAGCTCTTCCCTCAGTAACATCATTCTGTCGTTACAAAACGTGTACGACTTTGAGTAAAACCCTTATTGTTGCCTTTTTTTCCACTATTCACCCATTATGGCCTGCAATGTTGCTTTTATGCCAAATGAATAATATAATCACCTCTTTTTGTAGATGTGGACTATTTACTATACGTACAGCAGTGTTTCCCCTAGAAACGGTGGCTAGAGGTCGTTAGAGGTTTCGGCTATTTCTCGCGCAACACAAGACTTTTAGTTGATAATTTCCATGTAAAGGTCAAGTAAGACAGGTACAGCATTAATAAAAATGTGTTTATTGCATACAACTGTCAAAGCGTCACTTCACAACTTAAATTAGAACAAACCATTTTTAAGAAAAAAAGATGTCAAAAGAAAATCCACATAACGAAATCAAAACAATAATAAAGTTTCAAGTTGTTGCAAACTGCAATTTGACCTGCCCAGCAAATTTAAACAAACTGCCCATTTTCTCGTCATGAACACAGTGTGCATACCGCACTTAATTTCTGTTGGTGTTAGGTTAAAAAATGTCACTATAGCATCACTGTAAGGCCAGTCCTGGGCAAATATTTGGGAGCCATATGTCCGTATTGATTCATGGCGGAATTGGTTCCAACATAAGGGGCACCAGTTAAAATCTTGCATAGGCCACCAAATTGGTCAGGGATGGCTCTGCATAACTGCATGAAAATTCTCCCATTAGAGGCCCATTAATCTATATTCTCATACTGGCTCCCAAGTGCTCCCCTTGCAGCCTGTTCTAGAGGTCTGTTTTTACCTACCAAAAGTGAAGGCTTGTCTTTTAGTAAATTCAAAAATGTAAGGATAGGCTTATACTGCTAAAAGCAATCATCAATTATGCGAGTAACCCTGTTCATGGTGGAGAAATCGCGTTCCTAATTCACACTGTCCAGCGCAAGGGTGAATGCGACGGCATGTGACCCACCGATGCTTACTCTTAACACCAAAGCCCTCATCTGCATCTGGGTTTTTGGAGAAAATCATTAATATTTTTAGCTGAGCACCCTTTGGTTTCTGCTTCTTTGGTGGTGCCATGCTCATTTTAGTGTTAATAACAGCCAAATAACGTTATGTGAAATATTGTGTTTGCTCAAACTTCATTAGAAAACATCCCTTGGGCTCTCTTCTTAGACTGATGCCTCATGCAACCCGGCTCCATAAGCGGCAGAAAATGGATGGATGGATGTTTCGGTTGGTTTACTTACCTACACTTTTACCTGATATCAGCAAAACTTGCAGCAGCTTCATAACTGGTAATTTACATTATCACTAGCAAAATTTGGGAGCACTGAGCTACCCCTAAATGTAGTTGGATTGGTGTTTTATTTCACTCAGGGTGGTCGTTATTTTTCAAGTATTAAAATGTTTAAGTCTTAACCCTTAAAATGGTTCATTTTGATGAAAAAACCCAACGACCATCCCACTCATGATACAAGTGTACCATCACTCTGAGTTAGCCATACAACACTCAGAAGCAGTCAACGTGGTGTTACCAAAAGCACATTATTTAGCTCTTAAAAGGTTACCATAAAAATTTCTGGCAGCCTCTAGCATCCGAGCCATATTGAAGAAGGCCCTGCCTTCAGGGTCCCTGAGAGAGGCAAAGGACCTCTTCTCTTGGGTGTTTAAACAGGAGAGCTGCAGCCAACTGCTCATGCAGAACCCCAAGCCTAGCCTTAAGGGCATGTATGTTTTCGTAGTTAAAGTCGCTCCAACTGTTATGGCAGGTGTTATTTTTTGCAGCTCATTCCCCAAAATACGGATTTTGTAGTCTACTGGCTCTATGTTGGATGCAGTAGTGGATCACGAGAGCTTTAAACCCTCTCTTTAACGTTCTCTCACCATGCAGCCGTGGAGCAGTAGGCTGCCTTACACCCTTGCCATGCCAAAAAAGGTTCCCTGAAGAGAGACTGAAATTGTCTAACAGCACCATGTTCAGTTCTCAGTATCCAATACACAAGGTAGGAGCCTTAAAGGAAACTGTGGCCTCCAATGACATGTGGTTGGAGAACCACTGTGGAGACAAAGAGGCTGTGTTACAACGTGATTGTCCTGGCTCTGGGGCACCCCAGCCACTGGCAGGAAGGTCCTTTGCCAGCCGAGCCATCCTTGATCCTCCTGGCATCTTCGCTCGCCCTATGTCCAGGACAGCTGAGGCTAAAATATTAAAATCAGCTTAAAAAGAAAATGCTAAAAGAAAGCAAAGAAAAACCTTAAAAAGCTAAAGAGGAGAGTGAAGGGTTCCCCCGTGGCAGCAGCAGTCAGGCCATCTGCTGCTTCGCCTTAGTTCCCCCTCAACGTAAATTTTAAAAATCCACTGCATAAGACCATCTCGACCTTTAAGATAAGGTGTTAAAAGATCAACATGGCTGTGCCTGATAATTATAGTTTAAAGTGACCATTCTATGCCTGAAATAAGTAAAATCAGGTTTAAAAAAAAAAAAGAAAAGTGATTTCTAAAACTTGTATAGCACTAAAGGACACGCTTTACAAAAACCTTCAACACCCATGGGACACGACTCTACCAGTAGTGCCCACTTACCTTCATGGATGAAATATCGTCACCTTAAAACAACAAGCCCTACAGCGTGAAGAAGCCCTTCCACCTTGGCTTTGCTGCGTGGAAGCCCAAGTGACATCCTGCTCCATCCTAAAAGTTACAGCAACACAGGCTTTCCAGCTGCACACTTGACAATGGTCCCTTGAAGGTACTTATCTACTACTTAGCAGGAGGTGCTGCCTGAGTAACCTGGGAGAGGCATTTGGCCATTGCATGATGTAAGATGGGGATATGGAAGGCCAGGTTCCTGTCCTTCACAGGTAAGTTGTTAGCCCTTAAAGTAGTCAGTCTTCATATTCTCCTCTATCTTGCCCATGTTTACCCCATGCCCCACTGCATGTGACGCAGCCTCACTAGAGACGTGTTCAACCTCATCTTGGGGGACAGGTACGAGTTTGTGAGTAGAGAGGTGTAAATAAACGTGTTTCTTTCCAATAAACTTGTCTTGGGTTTAAAAAAGACTATATAAAAAAGCAAATGGTGATTTAGTCATTGCCACTGCCCAATTAAACTTGAACCAATGGGGTCCTGAAAAGCTGGATACCCATTCATTTTGATGAATATCCAATTAGTTAATACGCAATTCACAATGAACACCTTATCTATTGCGCTGGAAATTGTGATTTACTTTCTATTAGTTGTAAATTAACATTTTCCTACAAGTGTGTGTGTACGCACAGCCTAGGAAAATTGTTACAATTCTGCTGATGTTTTTGTCAATACTGTTGTCGATTTGTTATAGGACACACTGAACTAAAAGTTTGTTTGTATTGGCAGTATTGATTGACCTGCCATGCCTGGTCTGTGCTAGTGCATGTGGCACTGTATGGGCGTATGTAAGGCACGCTAGAATTCATAGCAATATTCCAAACTCTCGCAAGTGTCACTTCCCTGACTGCAAAAGTACATTTTAAAAGCTCTGAGGTGGCACTTCATGTGGTCCAGCTGCAATGGCCTACTTCAGAGACTACAGATGGGCTCATCCTTCTTACAGACATAAGTTTTTCTCTTAATTTTCATTGGTTTTAGGCTAAGATAACATTTTCACTATTGTTCTGTTGTCAGTTCCCTGCAGTCGGCTGCCACAGCAGCTGATGTCGAGAGGACCCTCGTGCTGCCCCCCTCAATTAACACAGCTAATTTTATTAGTTTTTGTCACGTTAAAAGAATGATTCATAATATGTTAAAAATAATTATATCTAAATCAATATCCTGTCTTTACTCAAATCAAAAATATACTTACACCTAAGCCATCAGATTCAACCCCATCTTGGGGGACAGGTACAAGTATGTGAGTAGAGAGGTGATGTATTTGGACAAGGACAAACGAGGAAGGGATGTTCCTGACTTCCCTTCTAAGATAGACTGCCTGTCCTGGCCCAAGCACCGGCTAGTCAGATGGTCCAACTCTTGCTCAAAAGCCAAGTTGCTGCCGGACCACCACGACCTTGTGGTGAGATACAGTAAGTCTTCTGACAGGCCTTCAACCAGAGTCCCTCTAAAGCATTGCATACTGTACAAGGCCATGCTCGATGGCCTACTTCAGAGACTACAGATGGGTTCATCATTCTTACAGACATACGTTTTTCTGCATGTATAATACGTATAACATGTCCCAGATGTGGCTGCTTATCAGCGTCACCAATCACACACCTTGGCACGCGAGAACAGCGCTTGCCCATAGAGGGACACACTTGAGCACCTGGAGTTTGTGTCAAAAATCTGTGTGATTTAATTTAGGATGGAGCAGGATGTCCTGTGTGTAGGTCTTCCACACAGCAAAAGGGCCTTGGCACACAGACAGCCACCCTAAAAGACTCACACAGGGAAAAAAGGGACAGGTCACAATTCTCACACACAAACACACTCACAGTGACAGAACTATGTACAAAGTGATGCTGGGAAATGTAAATGCACACCGGCATTACAATAGTTTCTCGTAACGTTAAAACACAAAACATTTCATTTTTTGTATAACCCTCCGTTTAACCCTAAATTGGCAGCCTCACATCCCTATTTAACTTTTATTCACTTTCAGCAGCCAGATGATCAATAAGACCAGCACTGCCTGCGCACAGAAGAGCGCTGTTCATAAACTTCTCATCTATTTGGTGCCGATAATTACGTTTCAGATTATTTTAACCCTCCACCATCCCCTCCATTTTACATGGATTGTTCTATCTTTGACAATTAAAGTCCATTATGTAATAAATACAACGTTACCGGCAATGTGTGAAATTAAGCGTTGTACAGTATCCCGAGGAAATCTACAGAATGCCGAAAATGGGACGTCAAAGTATGAAACTAACGCTGTGGGGGCCCAAGGTTGACTGGCTGCCCAGCCCCTCCTGGGCATGCTAACATTACAGAATAAACACATTATACATGCAGATATACAATGCCTAGGGAACGTATATAGCATATTAAAATTAGACATTTCATGCTTTGCCTAAACGCATCCTATAGAAGATTCTCAGAATGTATAGAATGCGTTTAGGCAAAGCATGAAGCCTATACAGTGTCTGCTTTTCACATATTACCGGTAACATTTTTTATCTTCGAATAATATGGAAGTTTAATCATGTCACTTTCCTACGTAAAGGAGAAAGAAGTCCAGCTGACATGACTAAACTTCCAGATAACCGCACCTGGACGACTGAGAATCTTCCTAGACATCTTCGAAAGATGAAGATGAAGATGAAGTACCTCAGTCAGCGGCTACAGCCGCAACCTTACAGCTCTCGGAAAGGCAGCCGCAGAACCCCGAAGTGACGACACCCTGCCCCGCCACCTGCGGCACCCAGATGAGCTTTGTCTGCACCTCCCTCAGAACCGCAACGCAACCGCTAACGTCGGTAAAGCGAAACCTGCGGGAAAAAATCGTAGGTGAGTTTCTAGCTTTTGATCAGAGGCAAT
>JABJVR010002938.1:0-12500 GCA_025773905.1 Chitala chitala | reverse complement strand
TAATCACATGGGGTAGGAGGGTTTTTGTGCTGAGAGTCAAGTACAGGCTTGTGAAGAAAGGAGCGTTTGAAACATGACCATCTGCCATCGCACAGACTGGCCTCTTAGAACACAACCCGAGCTGGCATTTATGTCCTGTCAGGCTTCATCTCAGGAGCCCCGAGGAGTGACACAGAGCGCTGTAATCTGAGCAATGACATAACAACCACAAGGTCTCAGTGCCACAGTGACACAGTTATTCTTGCCCTGTAGGAAAAGGTCAGAATAGTGTTCTTACTAAGATGAAATGGAAAAACAGCTCACTGAAAGGAAAGTGAGACTATTTCCTTGTCCCTTCAAATTAATATGGCTCATGCAAGTAGCATGGATGCTGAGGATATTGAGTGAAAAGGATGAGACAGTCCAGAAAGTGAAATGTGGGGTTGTTAAACAGCTCAGGGTCCAGGATCCAAGGCTGGGTACAATCAGGCCTGGAAGACAAGCCATCTCAAAGAATACACTCAGGCTCACACACACACACACACACACACACACACACACACACACACACACACACACACGCACACACACATCCAGATGTCCCCTGTAACATATAAAAACAAGTCCACATACACACAGACAGCTGTGAGCAGAACTGCACCTGCTTCTCCAGAGAGCTGAAGAAACTGGACAACCCACCGAGGCAGCCTGCTAACACCCTGCCTATAGGAGCCCATTACTCTCTCAATTCTTACATATTGCAGTTGCTATTTCACATAATTGGTAAACCTTCAGGGTTTAACATTAAATCTCATTTCATCTATAATATAATATCATCATTAATAAACATTTTTATGTGTGGTTTTAGTTTTACACTTCTTTTACTTAAGTTATACTGGCAGTTGCATTTTTCTTTGATCACTGTATAAAACGCATAGATCATTGAATAGAAGCTTTTCGCTGTCATTGAGTACAAATGCGTATACATGATACAACACATACACCTTATAACAAAACTGGTTATCTGCATTTCACCCATTCCCAGGCGGAGCAGTGGGCAAGTATCATTTAGTACCCACAAAGCTAGTGCTAAGTGCCACACTCAAGGACACACCTAGGAGCTGGACCAGTACTTGAACTGAGAGACTTTCACAGCCCAGCTGGATGCTCTGGATGCAAACCCTATATTATGCCAGTCATTTAAATACCAAGAAATCATACATATAAGTTTTATCAGATTTAAAAAAGTAATTTACATAAACTGCACATTGCGATTGCACTGAGCTGAAGATATTTACGATTTCATATACACTATAAATATTTAAATTTACTATGCTTTCATAAATTACTGCTGTAAACTTGTGTGAAAAATTAAACCATCTTTAAAAGAATGGTGTAACATATGGTGACAATAGGGAGGTCTGTCGTCTGGACAGAGCAGTCAGACAGAAAAAGGAGAGAGGTCTGTCCTCTCAACAGACCAGTCAGACAGAAAAAGAGAGAGGTCTGTCCTCTAGACAGAGCAGTCAGACAGAAAAAAGAGGTCTGGCTTCTCAAAATCTTCCAGCAGGACCATATGGCTGAACTGGTAGCTGGCGAATCAGTAGAGGTTGGCTGGAAAAGCAAAAACCAAGGGACAGTGGCCTGTTGTGTTTTACACAATACTGACACATGGGGGGAAAAAAAACTGATCTTCCTCTCTTCCCCCTCTGGACCATCACACAGGCTGACCTTAATAGCCCCCTCCTGCATAACACGTCTTTTCTTTTAATTCCTACATTACTTGGGTGCCCCCTCAGAGCTGAGAAATTGTTACTGCAAACTCCAGCATGTATGGGCTGAGTGTGATTCAATTTCTGACTGCGATTGCCATATGTCAAATGAATTTTCCCTGTGGGTAGCCTATCCAAGGCAAAGCATTCCCCAGAACATTTGCTGCAATATCATATGAAAATGTAATTATTTTCTGTTCTTATTTAGGTAGAACACTGACTGTAACCTAATGGTTTAGAACATTTGTTTTCCTTAAAACAGTGTTTATCTTGAAAAGCTTAATAACTAATTAATAGATTCTGTAACATAGAAGCACAGGTCAAAGTGTGAAACTGGTGTCCTTTTAAACCACCAATATATGTTTGACTTTCCTGTGCTCTTCAAGAACAGTCTTAAGGTGTAATTAGAATCACTGTCTTCAGGAAAATTGTCAAGTATCTCTGTATAGTATAGTGGTATAGTTCCACACTTACATTGCAGTATAAACTGCTAGACTCCTTCATTTTAGTCGACCAGCACCTCTCTGAGACGTGATAGGTAGCAAAAAAAAATGAAAACACTGTTCTCATTCACCCCCCCCCCCAGCTTGTAAGAACGGAACATTGTACCGCCATTTCTAGGTTCATGCTTTTAGGAAAAAGCCCTGTATACAATAGAAAACCAAATCTCTTCTCAGATGCAACAATTTTAGACCAAGATATTACCAAGGTTTAATATGAATTGATGAGTGAAGTTTAATGGAAATAATGAAGTCCATCTTTTAAGGGGTTTATTGATATGTGAAAATGTATGATGATGGTTTTAAAGTATCAAGGATTTAAAGTAAGTTTTAATGAACTTTGGTAAAACAAGTGAACAGAAAGTATTTAACAGTACAAGAGGAAGTTCAGTTTTGAAGTAGAACTATAAGTTGAAATATGAGTAGGACACAGCTTTAATTTTAATACATTTGTTATAGAATTCTTAACTGCATGTTAAACATGACATATAAAATGGAGACACACTCCCATGTGTGCCTTAATGACTCAGTTACACAATCTGCTTTAGGCTGTTTTGACTTTATGCACCTCAGTGGCAAGCTGTGTTGATGGGCTGAGTGGGTGTGATTTAAAGACAGCTGATCATTAAGCCATATTTAACCTTTGTCATAGGCTAATGATTGCAGTCCAGTTTGTCTGCGTACTCTTGTTTCCAAAGTGAGCAGGACTACAGAAACATGATGTGTCCTCTTTACTGTGTCACACCTCTATGTCCTGTGGCCTCTGAATGACACAGATAATGGGCCAAATGGTGCTCTAAACATTTGAAGCCACCGTAGCAGAGCCTGCTGATGGCCCCTTGGCTGCATCCGTCTGTTTTGCCAGGGCATGTGACATCTGGAGCATTAACTTTTGCACGCGTCCAGCGGGCTGGTGTTTGACCACAGTGTTAGTCAGAATCCTATGAAGTGAGCAGTGACCACAACGCTGGGTTGTGGTCACACTGAAGCCATGACTATTGCAGCTGCTGGATGTTGTTGTGATGCCTGACTGCAAAGAATGACAATGGAACGCACAGCCCCAGTTAAGAAAAGTTTGTTGGTACTGTATGTAAGAAAATTATGGTAAACAGTGTGATTGGTTTGGTTTTTATTAGTTTCACATTTAGGCACTGTGAAATACCCAGAATATACTGGACAAAACATACAGTGTATTACATACTGAATAACATGGCATCATATTATATTGAGCTTTTCAGATCCAATACATAAGACTTTTGGGTTATACATTTTTTCTCCTAGTATCTCACAATTATCGAAATAGGCACACTTCATTTAGCACACTCTAGCTAATGCCTTCTGATGGTGACAGAATACTTAGCTTGATAAATGTGGAGCAATTATTTAATCTCTGGTGAGACCAGAGATAAAATTCCAGAAATCCTGTAGAGCGGTGCTGTTGAAACCTTGCAGCTCCTTTCATTCACTTCACTGAGAAATTTATAGAAGCACATTAACCTACTAAACTTCAACAAATAAAAAGAGAAAATGATATTTCCAGACTCTTAAACCAAACCGCATTGCATGTAAAATATTATATGGTGAGGAGAAAGGGAGAGGCTGAGAAGGAGGGGAACAGGAGGGCCCGGTCCAGTCTAAATCGATAGGATGTCTTTGGAGTCTCAAATCATTGGAATAAACAACTCAGGACAGGAAAATAATGACATGGTTACAACTATGATGGTTCTTAAATTTGAGATTATGAACAAAGCAGCGGTCTGGCAGGCAGACATGTACAAATGCAGATTCTGTTTTTTTAACCACTGAGCCGTTCTCTATTGTCACCCTGTGAATGAGGAGTGGCCTGCAGTTTCCCAGTATTAGCATATCAAGGGGGGCCACCGCAGTTTGGCGAGCGCTGATTGGTCAGGGGTTAAATGGCTGCATGCTACTACTGTGAGAAGAGGCAGAGATGGCGTGCGTGTCGCTAATGCAGCAGAGGGGTCGCAGATTTTGACTGCCAGTGAGGGAGTGGCTTGGACTGACTGGAGAAGACGGGTCAGGCGTGTCCATCCACACAGGGTTTATTGTGTAGTCAAGCACTGTGTTCTGTGAACTATCATAATAATTACACACAGAGTGCTGTGGAATTATGAATTAAGGTATAGTATGAAACTTAGCTATTTTTATTCTTCTTTGTTCTTGCTGGTCCAGTGGTTATTTGCAACATGTTCAGTGCATTGTTGAATCATCATTGATATTTAAGGTTGTATTTTATTGCCGGTTGTGGGTGTAGGTATTTACACAGTATTCACAGATTTGCTGATTCTCTGCAGAACTTAATTAGCCTCAGATTGTTAATATATGGGTGTTTATAAAGATTTCTTACTTCAGTGAGTGCTGGGGCTACATCGTATCAAAAAGGTGATCGACAGGTTAACTACAGCTAGTAAATTTGATTGAACATGTGCTGATAAAAAAATATTTGACGTGCCTGCTGACATGCTAACAAATGTCATGTGTTTTATTTGTGATGAGACTGTAACGTGCTGTATTGGTCTACATGTGTCTGTCCTGCTTATCTTTGCGGCTCACTGACCTAGAGTCCATCCTGTATACTCTTGTAATGGTTCTCGTGTCTAACGCTGAGGAAGTTGAGGCAGCGCTGTGACCCTAGCTACTGCTCCAGCCCCCCCCCCCCACTCCCAACCAAAGAGCTGTCACCATGCCAAGGAGGACACTCTGCTCCTCCTCATCCGTCCTGTGCTCTGGCTTCTCAGAGATGCTTCTGTCCTTATCTGAGCTCCCTCCGAAAGGCTCACGGGAGGGAGGAGATCAGACGGCGTTGTCTGCCGCAGGCCTCTCTGCAGTCCTGGCGACGGCACCACTCAGTCTGCATTAATGCACATTCAAGTCTGCTGTGCGTGACTGTGGCAGAGTCAGCCAGCCGTGAGGGCACGTGCAGGGCGTTACAGTGGCTCACACGCCGGCTGCCACGCCCACCCTGCTGTTGCCCTCTGGATTGTTTGGCGCATTTTTGGGCACAATTTTGAGACTGAGACTCAGACATAGAGTTGAGCGACCAGGCTAAAGAGCTACAGCATGCCGTTCTTCATTAACGTTAATGTGTTTCCTTTTACAGAGCGACAGGCTCCTGATCAAAGGTGGCAGGATTGTCAACGATGACCAGTCATTTTACGCGGACATTTACATGGAAGATGGCCTCATTAAGTAAGTGCCCGATTGCAGGCGTGGTTCTGATTTTGGGCCTGATGTTTGCAGTGGGCGCCGCGGTCCACATCAGACTGGATACAGTAGAACCAGATGTGAGATTGCACTGTGTTTGTGTCCCAGCCTGTTCTCGAAAGGTTGTTGGGCATTATTGGTCTCCCCCTCAGTACGTTCCTTTGTCCCATGCTGGGATGGGGGGGAAAAAAAGTAACCACAAAATCTGGGAAGAGCTCCCAAAGACATTAGTGCTGCATGCCTATTAAAGAGGGTAATGTTTGACCGTTTCTGATCAATTGCGGCTCCCTCTGTAATAAACAACTATTGTACATGACAACGTTATCATCAACTATGTCGTTCTGAATCCCGGCTAACACAGCTGCATTAAACTGAGACATGGCTGTCCACAGCTCTGATCATGTGGAGGGAAGGGTAACACAATCCTTCACATGCCTTAAACCCTCTCATTGAGAGCAGCTCAGGATAGTTCACCAGGTCAGCACACGCACCACTTAGCTTATCTCCATAATCACCTGATTACTTCAACATGACATCCGTTGTGCAGTTTACAGGAACTGTGCATATAAACAGAAAGCTGGCAGCTCAGCACAATCATGGCAAGTCGTCTGATGTTTCTATGTGCTGAAGATGTTTGAGCGAAAGAACTCGGATGACCCTGTTCTTCCTCCTAACAAGGCAAATTGGAGACAACCTGATAGTCCCAGGCGGGGTGAAGATTATCGAGGCCAATGGGAAGATGGTCGTTCCTGGGGGAATAGACATCCATACCCACTTTCAAATGCCCTACAGGGGCACCACCACTGTCGATGACTTCTCCCAGGGGACAAAGGCTGCCCTGGCTGGAGGGACCACCATGATCGGTGAGGAAGTTGTGTTAATTTGACACAAATGAGAGCAAGCAAGTCCAAAAAGAAAAGCATTTACTTAATCTTGATGCTTGGTGTAGAGCAATAAAATCGTCATGTGACCAATTTTAGACTGCAGTGGGATTAGTATCAAATAACTGTTTTTAGAAAATCTTTATCCATTTTATCCCATAATTTTTCCCTTTTTTTGTGGTTCCATATCAAATGACTTAGCACTGTGTTGTTTGACTTGGCTGGCCATGTCCATGCATATTTATTTTATGTAAGCCGCGGTGGCAGCATTGCTGATTGCTAATTGGACAGTCAGTAGTGGTTAGCTCATAATGTTGTTTATTACAAGGTAATATTTTGAACGAGTGCATGTACTGTTACTGAAACAGGCTTGTCGTATTGGTGTAAACAGTTAGTGTTTTATTTATATTATGTAGCAGTATTTCCATTATTGTATCATGCTTTTTGCTTGTGGTGTGAACTGGAATTCAAAGTTTATTGAATTTTGTGACAAGTTAGTGTTTCACAGCATTTAAAATTATTTTTACAAGGCCACTCGCTAATTGCGTTCCTCCCATTAAGCATGTTCAGTTTAACATTTGAGTACAAAAAATTTTAAAAGCCCACAATATGATCAGATCAGACAAAAGGCTGCTCCAAAAAACAAAGAGGGCTTCTCCAACTAGCAGTACCTACAACAAAGGGACATCTGCCTCACTGGGGCAAAGTGGTTGGCTGGTGGTGGGCAGCTTTCCAGGGGATAGACAAAGGGCTGGATAGTGCCAGAGTGAAAGAGAAGAACCACCGTGGGTGAGGCATTGACCAGCTGGAGGCGACGTAGGGCTGAAGGAGACCAGCCAGAGGTGTGGTAGGGCTGAAGGAGACCAGCTGGAGGCAAGGCAGAGCAGGAGAAGGCCAGCTGATGGCATCATAGGGGTGGAGAAGGCCAGCTGGAGGCGAGGCAGGGCTGGAGAAGGCCAGTCGGAGGCATGGTATGACTGGAGGAGACCAGCCAGAGGCAAGGCAGGGATGGAGAGAACATTTGGCTTATGCCATGCTATGAATTTAACTGCTAATGAACTGCAGACCCTGCTACCCAACCAGCAGATCAGGTCAAAAAAGAGGCCTTCAAAAAAGAAATATTGTTCATGATTGCACCGTTGTAGAGGAATCATTATGCCGTTGACAGACTTGACCGAGTTTACTAAAAGATATATAAATGGGTGCTGTTTATCCATGTTTTAGTCAAGGGACAGGAACTGCTGTGAACTAGGGAACCATTTTTTTATACCATGTCATATAAGGACATTTTAAATGGGCTGTGCAAACTGCAGAGTTCATTTTAAAATCTGAACTATGTGGACTAATAGCATTAAAAATTGAATGACTTGTTATTCTGGACATTGTGATTTTATCATCTGGCTCTCTGGGGCTGTCTGCTGTGTGTCATTATCTTCATCTCACAACTTGTCACATCTTGTCTAGCTTGCATAATTGATATCAAAGACTGTGTTTTGAATAAATAGACTCAAAGTGATGCATTGTTTATGATTCAGAACAAATAAAAGCATGAATGATTTCCTAGCATATAATTATGGCTTTCAAGTATATTTTGGAGAAGAGACGAGTGTGTATGTACTGAAATAGGTTAATTGATGAGAACATTGCACTTTCACTGGCAGCTTAACAGCCTGTCTGGCTAGAGGTTCAGGCCAGTGGCTCTAGTGCCTGGGATTCCTCAGTGCTAAATGAGAACAAAATGGGGTGACTTACTGCAGGCTGGCTTAATGGTGACTGTGTTTAACAAACATAAATACGCAGAGAGTCTGAGGAAGTTGGTGTCCAACTCCAGTTAGAGACCCTTTCGGGTGTCATGCAGCCAGGTCCCCCACCTTTTTGCTGTTTCCAGAGGAAGAACAAAATGACGGGTGGCTACCATGGTTCACCAGTACTGTGCACAGCAGCCCCAAGGCCTTTCACCCATCGTTATACCTTCAGCGTAGGCCTAGCGCTGCTCGCTCATTACAGAGAACCACATTCTGGTGACTCACAGATCATGGTAGGAGGGGGTAGGCAGCTAAGTGGCTAAAGGGTTGAGCCTAGCAGGTTGTGTCACTGAGTACCATCCTTATATTCTCATTCTGAATTTTCTCAGTGAAAATAGCTCTAGTACTACGTTAGTACTAGTGTCTAACAAAAGCTCAAAGCTGCACAGTCAGAGCAGCTACACGCTCAGTGACCCAGTGTCCATTCTCTTTACCCTCACCCCCATCAGTGGACCATGTGATCCCCGACCCAGGAAGCAGTCTGATAGAGGCCTTCGATCGCTGGAGAGAGTGGGCCGATGAGAAGGCCTGCTGTGACTACGCGCTGAATGTGGACGTCACGCACTGGAACGACAGCGTCAAGCAGGAGGTGGAGACGCTGCTTAAGGAGAAAGGTATGGCAGAGTCAGTGTGGGGGGTGGGAACAAGGGGTTGTGCACCTGTCAGTACAAAGAAGCTGCTATATTGTCACTGAGTGCATATAGGTGTTATCCATCCATGTTACCATGAAATTCGTTCTCTGCATTTAACCCAGAACTCTGGGGGGAGCCACATGCAGCACCCGGGGAGCTAGCACTGAGTGTTCTGCTCAAGGACACACCTGGCGGCTGGGCTGGGATTCAAACTAGGAGACTTCCACATCTCAGCCTGATGTTCTACCCATTGAGCTGCCAGGCCACTATGAGAGCCTAGCAGGTTGTATCACTGAAGTATCTGTGGCCAGGTGGCTCAATGGGTAGACCTTCAGGCTGGGATGTAGAAGTCTCCCAGTTCAAATCCTGGGCCAGCCACCTAGTGTGTCCTTGAACAAGACATCCTGCATTAGCTCATTGTAACAGATGCAAAATGTTGTAAGTCGCTTCGGATAAAAGCGTCTGCTAAATGACTGATTAGTTTTATCGTGATTGACAGTCGTACACCATGCAAGAGTCAGTCACGATGATTTGGTCATTTCAAACTAATTGAAATATCTTCAGTAAGAGAAGTAATAGAACTACTGGATAATCTCAGGGATCATTCCAACAATATTGTTCTCAACAAAACTAAGAAATGGTTTAAATTGTCTAGATTCAAATAGGTCAATTAAAGGACCTAACACAAAAAATTCTTAACTATAAATTCTCCCTCAAACAAAAATTGTTGAACAAAATTATTAACAGTTAGTCATTTGAAATGTAACTAATTTGACGTATATTTAGAGTATATTGTGATTACATAGTACATAAATCTTGACTGAACTTCAATATAAATTCATAAATATAAAAAAGAATAGCTTTTGTTTCTAAATTTGTATGTTATCAGTGAAAGAGAAAAAATGCTAAGAGAAATGTAAATCCAGTTGCTTCTGTTAAAACACCCTTGTTACTTTATGGGTGTTTTAATTTCAGTATTATTGTCCCTTTTCTAAAATATTAATGTTTGCTAAATGTGAATATTCTGGGAGAGAAGCACTACCCATGTGAAAAACCAGAACACTCCAGTGTTCGGTACTTTTTAGGACTACCTGACATGTTGTAGATGTTCAGGAGCTCAACTGTGTGAAAGTAGTCTTCAGTGATGGGCCACTGGGGGCTGATAGCAGCTGGGTGTTGGTATGGAGCAGAGGCACTGGAACTGGTACTGTTGGTGGTGGTGGGGGTGGGGCACAGATGTGTGAACTGGATCCCCTTGCTTATCTGGGAAAACTATTAGCCTGGCTGAAGGAAGGCGTCATGACTCTCTGCCAACCCTCATAAGATCACTGGTTGTATTGAGCCAAGCTGTTGCAGGCCAGAGAAGAAACCTGGACGCTCACACTTCACTCCCATCTTTGTGGGAATTCAGCCCAGTGGCCCAAAGGGATGTCTGGACTTCATTCACCTTAGCAGTCATTTTTTAAAATGCTGCCCCTTTGTTTGAAACCCGAGTGGACGCTTGTAATTTCCCTCAGCTGGTTTAATTCTCCTGTTAGCTGTAAGTAACAGTGTGGCTCACCCCCTCTCTTCACAACCCCCAAACAGGGCCATGGACATTCTAGTATGAGGTATTTTTTAGGATGCTTGTACATCCCCAGTTGGGTCCTCTATTATAGTTTGGCATAGTTGAGTTTCATGCTTTCTAAATATGAACATTAAGGCAGATTTGAGGGACATTCTTGCATGAGGCTGAATTGCAATTTCCCATTTGCAGGAAGGTGTGGTTTGGCTAATAGTCTGCATCGTGAACCAGTTGTGGACAATTCAAGTCCAAGATGGTCTTGCTTGTAAAAGCCACAAATGTCCAGCGGCTCCAAGGCTGCTATGGATCTCCTTCGGGGTTCTGTGCCGAAATGAAAATTGGTCGCCTGCAGTAACTGTCCGCCCCAGCCCCAGCTAAAGTGCTGCAATTATCCCAAATTCTCCATTTTATTCCCACAGTGTGTTTAAAATGCATTCTCTCTCCACCCCCACCCCCATCTCCCCAGGAGTGAACTCCTTTCAGGTCTACATGGCATACAAGGACCTTTATCAGATGAGCAACAGTGAGGTATGTATGCTGCCTCAGGGCATCATGGGAGATGTTGTGTGTGGCCTGTGCTGCTGTACAACAGACTAAGGCACCTGTATTAGTTAGTTTTAATGGCAGGCACCAGTCCATGTAGGTCAGCTTTACATGCACAGTAAAAAATTATTTAATGATTTTTTAAAACTCTGATTCAGTTGTCTTTCTTGTATGACAAAGGTGTTTCACTTTGACAGAGTATTAGTACCAGTAATATTTCCCCTCAGGCTGTGTTTGGGTACTCTGATCTCAGGCTAGTTGATAAGAAAGTGGATTGTCTGCCCACGTTAGTTGCAATTGCGGTAATGTGTGTGTTTTCTACCCCCCCCCCCCCACCTTCTATTTCAGCTGTATGAGGTCTTCACCTTTCTGGGAGAAAGAGGAGGTATTGCACAGGTCCATGCTGAGAATGGGGAGATCATTGCTGAGGTAAGGTGGCTGTGCTGTATCTGCTGTGACCGGGGTGTTGCCATCACCTTGGCATGAGGTGGTGGATTGAGGCTTTTCGTATGTCCCGCAGGAACAAGCTCGCATGCTGCAGATGGGCATCACTGGCCCAGAGGGCCATGTGCTGAGCCGGCCAGAAGAGGTGGGTAGCACTGCTCTGACTTTTGTCCTCCCTGGGACAGGAAGTTGAGGAAGGGTGTAAGTGTGAGGTAGCTGTTACCACAGTGCCCAGCACACCTCTGAGAGACAGTTCAGCCTCTGTAGAAGGAGAAGCATGTCTAGTGAGAAGGAGGGCATACTGACGTGGATAACAGCGCCTGCCCTGGCACTGTTGTATCAGTGATGCATTCCAAGCTGTGGGATAGGAGGGAGAGGAGCAGGAATGCAGTCAGGCAGGGAGGGGGGAGGGGTCTGACACAGAGCCATTTCAGGCAACCTTGTTCAGCTGTGCGTTCACTGCCTACTCTGGATCCTGATCCAGACGACCGTAATCGGGTCAGGGGTTTGAACGTGAGCCATGGTGTCACTCCTAACATTGTACCCCCAGCTTGAGGCAGAAGCCGTGTTCCGGGCCGTGACCATCGCCAGCCAGACCAACTGCCCCCTGTACGTGACCAAGGTCATGAGCAAGAGTGCGGCTGACATCATATCCCAGGCCCGGAAGAGAGGTGAGCGACACCTACAGGAATGATGAGATGGGCACACACCCCCCCTTACCCCCTCAGGGACCTCACAAGAATGATCAGATGTGTGTGTGGTTCAGGGAAGTTCACTGCGAGCTGTCTCTGCTGTGATGTGTGTGCTTGTTGAGGCACTTTGTAAGAATAACAGATGTGAAAACACATTGCTTTTAACATTAAATGGAACATATGTGATGGTGCCGTGCAGATGCACTGCCTGTATTCAGAACTTGTGTTGTTTGTTGCAGGGGCACTGACCTTGGTTTCAGTGCATTACGAGTTCATTTGTTGGACTTGCAATTTTATTTATCATATCAGATTCTCATAGGCCAAACTTACAAATGGCAGCAGGAGATCAGTGTAAACTACTGTAAGCATATATATATATTTTTTAAATTTTTATATAGCGCCTTTTGCAACAGCATGCCTCAAAGCGCTTTACAGAGAAAGTTGAAGAAATCAATACAAATGA
>JABJVR010002937.1:0-16598 GCA_025773905.1 Chitala chitala | reverse complement strand
TGCCACATAATTTTTAATTTTAATTTTCAGGGTGTCTTTGAATTCAGCCCTCTGTAGGTTAATAATTTTCATTTCCATCAAACGATGTGGCATCCTTTTGTTCATAACACATTACCCAGTCCATATCAGTATAAATATCCAGCATGATTTTTTCCCCCCCATTGAGATCTGATGTGTTTTCAAAGTGTTCCTTTAATTTTTTTGAGCAGTGTGTGTGTGTGTGTATATGTATGTATGTATGTATAATATATATATAGTTTTTGTGAAGGATATATATTTTTTCCCCATGTATTAATGATTTTTACTTTGTAGAACATTTGTAGAAAAAAAAAAGTGTTTGTGTGAAATAACTGCGTTTTATTCCATACTGAAACCTAATGCAAATGATTGTAACATGTTTGACAGCAGGGACACTGGAGCATCCCATATACAAACTGGACCTGTACAACTTTTTACTTTCTGTGAGCGAGGATGTGACCCCAAACAAGGGCATGTTGTTTCATTCCCATGACCCTGCAGCACATTAATACCTGTACTTCACACTCCTGTCATTAAAAACGGGTGACTGACAGTTTGCTTTCTCTTTTCATTTTCGCTGGACTCCTGTTTAAAATGTATACAGTTGCAGGTTCAGTCCTCATACCTGAATAGCTATTTTTTAGCTTTTTTTCCCCCATGACAGTATTAAAAACATGCTGTTTGAGGGGCCCAGACAATACACAAGGAAGTGTGTATCCGCCCTAATCACCGCTTGAAGTTCACAGCTCTCACTGCACGTAGGTTTTCCTGTTTGGGTATTTGGGCTTTTGAAATGCTCGTTACAGTCTGCTAAATTCCAGACATTAAAAGGAACTTTGAGGGGTGGGATTAATGGAATCAATTCACAGCGTGTGTGAAGTCTAACTGTATCAACTCAGAGTCTTCTGTTGGAGCAATTTATTTTCCCTTTTTGCTTTTGTGATTTGGCAAGAACATGCAGTGAAACTGATTAATTGAGCCACACACTTTATTCTTAATTTGGTGTGGCGTATTTGTTTCGCATTAAAGGCAGTCATCTGTTGACGCAATTAGCAAGAGCCCACGGTCTTCAGGTTACTGATTACAGATGTTATAACATTCCTTAGATAAAAGGTTGTCCGAGACCAAAGTCTTCCCTCTAAGCTCTCCAGCGCTGCATCATCACTCAAGGACAGAGCCGACCACCCTCCAGGTAAAACTACCAGTTTCCTGCTGTTTTACTGTTCACTTATTCTCAGTAATATCTCTGCCTTGTGGTGGACTCTCTCCATGCTTCCTTCTGCAGTGAGCACCACCCGTGCAGCAGCCCTGCAGTTGGCTAGTCTCTCAAGTTCTCTGCTGGCTCTTCTGGGAGAGCTTTGACCAAAACTCTGGCAATCCTGCTCCTTGCAGCTTTGCATTGAAGAAGGAACCTCTATTCACACACACAAGGAGGTAGTTAGTTATGTTTCTATGCCATCTAGTTTGGTGCATCCTGCTAAATTTGCAGCACAGTTCAACCCTGAAGACCAAGTAACAACCAATTGTTGTTTTTTACTTTGGATGTTCGTGTATTGGGTAGAGCTCTCAAAAGATTTTTTTTTTTTTTTCATATTCACAATGGATAAGACAATACAGTATGCTATGTTTATGGATTAATCTTCATTAATCTACCATTTTTACCCTTCCAGTTTGGTATAATATCCACAATCTGATGACCATGGGATCGGATACCAAAAAGACACCCCGGCGCTGCTGTTCACAGTTCAAGGTGAGATCTTCCTTTTCTGCACCTCTGTGCTCCAATTTATTCACTCCTTTTCCAGGATTCATACATTTTATAGGGTATAATCTAGAATTAATTTGTTTTCTAATTTTTCATATTGCTTTTTAGCTTCTAAACCACAGTATGTGAATCGGTTTTACAAGCGATTTATAACCTGAATTTTGGAAGCCATAAAATATGGTTTTATTAACAGTGTGTAAACTGCTGATTTTCTGGCAGATTAGCACTGTGATAGAGTTTCAGCTGAGCATCTTTTTGCAGGAGCAACAAAAGTAAGTACTGCATGTGCAGGTGTGAGAAGCTTTGACACATTTGGGTCAGTACAATTTGTTCAGGCTCAGGAAAGAAAAGCAAGCTTCAAGGATTAGTGCCAAGTCTCACTTTGTGTTTAAAATATATATTTTATTTTCCCCGGGTTGAGAGAAGAGTGATTTTTTTAACCACACCACAGGCTGTGATTTATTTGGTGTCTTTTAACTGAGGCAAATATACTAAATTCACATTAAAAGGCCTGAATCATTTATTGTAGTTGTTTCCCATATTGGAAAAATACCAAGTAAGCTTTAGAAATTCTTTGAGATTTTTTTTTTGTGATGTCAAAGAGTCATTAATGTAGGCTAATCAATTAGATGGAATAGCTGTGATCAACTCATTCTTAAAGTCAATCCTGGAAAACCCACGCCTCACTATCTCTGTGGAGAACATTGGTGGGTCATCTGTCGAGGGCACCCTTCTACTGCCAGCCTGTTGATGATTACCTGTGAAAACATACAGAGGAGAAACCTCTCACACAGTGCTGATCGATCTGATCTTTACACTTAGACATTCTATGCCCCTCCCACATCCCCCTCCTCAGTTAAGTGGAGTACTGAAAAGAGAAAAAGAAGCATGTCTTTTGAACATTTTAACTTCGAGTTTTAACAGGCAATTTCCACTCACTTTGGCGATTCTTAAAAGAAAAAATTTATCCTCCCGATCAGACATAGTACCAGTAGACCAATTTTAATTTAAGTTTATTAAATTCTATGCTTTCCAGTGCCTGTATTTAAATGATTTAAAAATCAAGAAAAATAACATTTTAGAGGGGCAGCAAGACATAAAAAACTGTTTGCTTTTTTCATTATTTCAGTGCTGGCATGTTTACCTTGTGCATACAGCAGCCTGCAGTAGGTTGTAGGTCAATGGAACACATAGTTTTATTGGAATCTTACGGGAAATTCAAAGACAGGCAGAATTTGCAGTTTTTTCCCATTTTGATATTTTTTTATCATTTTTCCAAGTTTTCATTTCGTAAATTTTTTGAGTGCATTGACTAAAATGAAAAAGCAGACTGTTTGCAGCAGGCTGAGTTTGTTTTTTTTTTAATATATTTTTTATTTTGGATTAATATGTTGCAGACCTGATACAAAGGATGTATTTTACACTTAAAGACATGAGGGAAGTGGCCAGTCTATGAGGTGCAAAGTGGGCTTGGATTAATCATGAATACATTATCTGCCCATGTGGCCATTTAAATACAATCTAATCAATTATCTTTATAGTACTGAGTTGTTCGGTGATGAAGTTATAATCATCAAAACATTTAAAACCTGACATAAGGACAATTTAAAGAAGGGAATAAAGTTAACTTTGTCACTGAATCATTAATCACCGCAGTCTCTACTGCATTAATTAACTCAATTCACTTAATGTAGAAAACCTTTCATTTAAAGGCTCATGGATAACTTGAATGGGTGGTTATTACAGGAACGAGCATTTATCTTTATTTAAAGGTTTCAGGGCTCTGTGGGAAAAAGTGAATTTATTATGTTACAACAAATTTGGTTCTCTGAATTTAATCCAGGGGGAGCAGTTAGCAGCCATTGTTTGGCAGTTGGGGAGCGCCTGGCTCAGGGACACACCTGGTGGTTGGGGTGGGATTCAAACCTGGATACTTCTACATCACAGCCTGATGGTTTACCTGTTGAGCCACCTGCCACCACTTTGTTTGTTTGTTTGTTTGTTTAGCTGTGCATTCAGTGCTGGAGGCTGTGAAAAGGTGTCTAATGTTGGTGTTTTTGGCCACAGCGCAATGAAACTCAGTTTGCATCATGTGACACTGCAGATGTTCCTGGTGGCCCTGTCGTTTGCCTACTTTGCCAAAGCCTTCCAGGGCAGCTACATGAAGAGCTCCGTCACGCAGATAGAGCGGCGCTTCGACATCCCCAGTTCACTCACAGGTGTGATCGACGGAAGCTTCGAGATCGGTAAGCAGAACTTCCAGAGTTCTCACTGAATTGCATGCTGGTTAAGGGTAGGTCAAAGGTAACCACAGTGCCAGTCTCCATTTGCTAAATATTATAATCTTTTGGCTGTACGACTATACATGATGGTTGTTTTATTGAATATTGATATCAGTTATTTTTAATGTGACACTAAATTCAGTTCATGCTAACCCTTGACCTTGTCCAGCCTTGCAGTCAGTGCCAACATAATTCATCTCATAACGCTTAAAGCAAAATCCTGCTGCTATTGGTAACTCTTTTTCTCACTGTGCCCGTAGGGAATCTGCTGATTGTTGCTTTTGTCAGTTATTTTGGTGCCAAATTCCACCGCCCGCGGTTGATCGGCATTGGATGTCTGGTCATGACTGCAGGATCCTTTCTCACAGCAATGCCTCATTTTTTCCAGGGCAGGTAAATCACCCCCCCCCCCAATTCCTACACCTCTTCCAAGTTTGTCCCCTTTGTGTAGTTTCCATTATGCACCTTCCTGCCCTGATGAAACAGCCTTAAAATCTTTCTGTTGGTTGTTTGTTTCATTTTACATAGGTATAAGTACGAAACAACCATTCCCCAGTTTTCCATGACCAATTCTACTGAGAGCACCATCCCATGTTTAGCCTATCAGACTGGGCCACGGGACTCTGATGTCATTTCTAAGGAAAGCAAAGCAGGTGCGTGCAGGCGAATCAGAGCAAAGCAGGTTTACATACACCAATCAGCAGTGAGTGTGGCAAGTACACTGTCATCATTGGCTAATGGATAGTGTAAAGTGCTTACAGATGGGCACTGATTTTATTGGGTGATTTGTGGTGGTACTCTGAGTTGTTAAGGTGGTCATCATAGTCTTCAGTGATCAAGTTCATGTAGCAGAAGGAAAAACATGAATGAACAATAAGGTGTGTTTATACAGGTGAGAAAAGACTAGGCTTTTTTGTAATCAAATGCAGTGTGAGACACAACAATGTTAATAGTAGTTTGCTCAGGCCTGAAATTATGAGGTACAGCAGAAAAGGAAGCCAACATTGCTGTGAAAGTGTCGTGTCGTCTTATACTGGTCTCCCTCAAAACCAGAGTGTGAGAGAGAGGTCGGATCGTCCAAGTGGGTCTACGTGTTCCTGGGAAACATGCTTCGGGGGATTGGCGAGACTCCTGTCATGCCTCTTGGCGTGTCCTATCTGGACGACTTTGCCCGTGAGGAAAACACGGCCTTCTATCTCGGTGAGGAAGTGTGCAAAACATTGCGTTTGTGGTGGAACAAAAGGGAAGCAAACGAGAGGAAAAAGTCAAGAAGCAAAAAACACATGACCAGTTTGGTTAGCTTCAAGCTCACAAAGTTCTGATCTTATCAAAAATGTTTCCATCGATTGTGTAAAAGTTTGGGCTTCTTCGTTGTCATAAGGTGCACATAAGTGAAGGAATGTAGAAGAGCTACTGCAGTTCTTTGATGGGTACACAGGATGTGGAATGATTGTTGAATCTTGGTCCTTCCAGCGGTTGTCCAGACTTCGGGGATCTTGGGACCTATGTTTGGGTTTCTTCTGGGCTCCTTCTGTGCCAAGCTGTACGTTGACATCGGGGCTGTGGACATGGGTAACTTTTCTTTTCTGTGCATTTGAGAAAATCTTTCGACTAGTTTCTGTGTGCTTGCAGGCAGTCCTGACTACATGGACACTTTTTCAATAAGGGTCGAGAACTTTAAGGCTGTTGGTTCAAGTGCCAGGGGTTCAAATACTACGGTATTTTTACATGCATTGTTCCACAAAATGACCAACAGCACAAACATAAGTAGTTGTTACAAAAAAAAAAAAGAGTATACAACAGTCGTAATAATAAACAATCCTAACACACCAATTGGTATTGACACTCCCTGAATGCTTAAAAAATCAGGTAGATTTTTTAAACCTGAAATGTAATTCTGAGGAAATGGGTTGCTGCCTATGACAAACTGTGGCACAGCTTATGTACACCGTGAACTATGGTAAAAGGTAATCGAGGGCTGTGCTGGAAGCCACAGCTGTTTGTTTTGTCTGGTTTGGACTCCTGTTCTGTTTGTTCTTAGGCCACTGAATGTCCCTTTGAGTTCAGGGATGAAAGTTGTCACATGACTTGTCAAGTCCTCCCAGGAGCATTTCAATTGGTACATTTAAACGTTACGTAACCGAGGAGTTATATAGGAATTGTTGGTTGCCTCCTGGATTTATTGCATTCTTTGAATTTTCAACATAATGTGTGGCAAGAAGTACTCTGACTTATCTCTGTAATGTCCTCCCCAAAACTGCCTTTTTAAAGATGGTCTCCTTTCTGCATTTTCTCGTTCTTTAAATGTATGTTGCGGTACAATCCTTCTTGAAGTTGATATCATTGACAGAGGCGGCTGAAGAACAGAAATGTTTTGCTTAAGTAAAAGTGCAAACAGCCTGAGTCTGCCACTGGCTTTACCATCTAACTGTTTGAACAATAGGGGCAAACAATAAGATGGGCATTAGGGATTAATTAAAGGTTTGCTCTGGGAAAGGGGCTGGAACTGTAGTTAGGGCTTGTGATCACTTTCCTTTAAAACATATTTTACAAGAATGCATGAAAATTACTGTATTAAATTATAATGAGTATAAAGTATACATTTTCCCCCTCCTGAAATGTAGTGAGTAAAAATAAAATGTTTTTTTTTTCTTACTTAAAAGCACAAATACATAAGTATATTAACAAATTAGTTGTATTTTGTTACATCCCACCTCTGATTGTTGGCCATTAGAAATAGTCATTTTGCAGTCGCATTGCTGGACAATCATAACTTGGAAGATTTGGAGAACCTTTAGGCTAATAAGTTAAGTGTGGTTTTGCAAGTTGCTCTGATTTATACAGCTCTTAAAAAATGGCACAAATTAACATTCAGTTTAACTGTAACAGCAGCAATCTCATTTCACTTAAGGATTTACAAAAAATCCATCGTTTCCTCAATCACTTTTGAGACATTGGTTATGAATTGTGAATTAAGTATTAATGACTTTGCATACACAAGGTAATGAAAAACATTACAGAAACTCTCAAAGAAGTGTATTGTGTTGTGTTGCATCTTCATCAGCATTAAGCCAAGAGCTCGGTCAAGCTTGCGACAATAACAGCTCACATGGAAGTGAAGTCATTGTTGACCGTCAGTCTAATGTGACTGATTTAAAAAAAACCTGTGTGTGTGTGTGTCAATCTGTCCTTTACCTATTCATTCAGAGACCATATCCATCAACTACAAGGATTCCCGCTGGGTGGGCGCCTGGTGGATGGGCTTCCTGATTACGGGTGGAGTCACGCTGCTGGCTGCCATACCCTTCTTTTTCCTGCCCCGCTCCCTCCCCAAGCAGGGCACAGCCAAGGCCTCTGGCGCCCATGTGGCTGAGAAGGACAGCTTCCTTGTAGAAGAAAAGAGGAACTCTGCCCACGAAGATCATGCACCTGTCAACCTGTTGGAAGTGGCCAAAGGTAGTAACTCAACGTCAAGCCAGTATCATGTGATGTTGGTGTAATCAACTCCAGTTCAGCCGGTTTGGATGCTGTTTGCCTCTGGCACCTAACCCAGTCTCAGTTCTTCACTCGTGTATCCATGTTTTGTTGTCGTGTTGTTAGACTGCACGTAATTTTTAGACGTTAGTTTGAAGTGTAAGCAAGTGCGCTTTTGCACTAATATGATCCACTGAGAGAAAGTGTACCCCATGTCCCTCAAACCTAAAAATGTTATAATAAAAACGTCAGGTAGAAGGTGAAACTAAGTTATCCTAGAATTATGTAATAATCATTTACAGTTAGGGTGAAGTGTAAAGAGCGGTTGGCGTTTTAAATAACAACTTCCTTTAAAGTAAATCCAATTTCGGTCAGGCAATATAGAGTTCAAGTCATTATTAAGCTGGGGGAGGATGGCCATGAAGATCTTCCATAGATCTTCAGAATGGAAACGACCCTGATGAGCCACACAGTGCAAAGAACATCTGCTTATCCTGCAAGCTTGGCGCTTTGGTTAGATTTACTACTCACCAAACGGGGCGCATCCCTGGCCTGTTTCAGACTTCCTGCCATCCCTGAAGAGGCTTTTCCGCAACTCCATCTACGTGTTGATTGTTCTCGCGTACCTGGTGCAGGTCAATGGCTTCATTGGGATGATCACCTTTAAACCCAAATTCATGGAGCAAATCTATGGCCAGTCACAGTCTAAGTCCATTTTCTTGATAGGTGAGTGTTGCCATTGGTTTCAAAAAAGTTCTAATTAGGATGACCGACTTGATCTTGCTTCATTACACATGGCTGAGTTGTCACTGTGATTTGTTTTGATTTCTTCCCAACGTTTCTTTCCTTTGTCCCAGGCATTATGAATCTACCTGCAGTGGCCCTAGGGATTATCTTGGGGGGGTTTATCATGAAGAAGTTCAAGTTGGGTGCTTTAGGTGCTGCAAGGCTCACCATCTGTATGTCGCTGCTGTCCTTCCTCCTGCTTCTGGTGCAATATTTCCTCCATTGCGGAAATGCTCAGGTGGCGGGACTCACCGTGTCCTACCCAGGGTGAGGGTGTGCGTTTGTTTTGCATTGCTCAGAAACCAAAAATGCAGAAAAGCCACCTTTTGTCTGCACTTTAAAAGCACGTGGGGCAGGATGCTTCACGTGATCTGAACTTTGACCTGGGAAGGGTCTGCATAAAACTGCTTAATTGGCAATGGATGTTGCATCAGCATACACAGACATACATTTTGCAGAACTGATTCAGAATACGCATCTCACTTATCTCAACTGGAACATGTATGTTCTTGTACTTAAAGTCTACATCCTTAGCCACTGTTGCATGTATTGTGTTGGCTTGCTTGTGACAATATCTCACGGGGGTGACTGTCTTCTCCGGCAGGGTTACAGAGGTGTCCTCACACCCGAAGAGCCTGCTGTCCCAGTGCAACCAGGGCTGTTCATGTTCTTTAAAACACTGGGACCCAGTCTGTGGCCAAAATGACATCACATACGCCTCTCCCTGCATGGCCGGCTGCCAGACCTCCACAGGAAAGGGCAAGGACATGGTGAGTGTGCTCAGATAATTTCCGGCTGGTTCCAGAGAGCCTTGCCGCAGGGTTTGCTCAATACCCTCGACTAAAACGGATTGCCTGAGATTTGGGGGCAAATTCCTGTCATTTAAATTGGACATAGAGATGACAGCACAGCACAGTGGCAAGGTAGTTAGCACCATTGGCCTGCACCTCTGGGCTCATGGTTCAGCCCCCTCCTCTGGTCTGTGTGCATGGAGTTTGCAAGTTCACCCCGTGCTTGGTGGATTTTCTCCAGGTTGTCCGGTTTTCTCCCACAGTCCAAAGACATGTGGGTTAGGTTGACTGGTGTTTGCAAATTGCCTGTAGTGCGTGCTTGTGTGTGCATGTGCCCTGCGGTAGGTTGGCACCCTGCCCAGGGTCTCCCCTGCCCTGTGCTTCCTGCCAAGGGCACCAGGCTTCCTGAGACTTTCAATGGAATAAGGCAGTAAACAGACAAATAAAAATGACAGAGTAGCACATGAAATCACATGGATTACATCTTCTTAGGATAAGAGATTCCCCTGGTTTATATGATCAGCATGTGAAAAAAATACTCATCGTCTGACTGTCAATATAATCTCCATCTGGCTTTTTATCTGATTTCTTTAACTGCTTGTTTATATGGCTTGGTGGCTTAATGGGTAAAGCATCAGGCTGGGATGCACAAGTCCCTTGCCTTGGATCCCAGCCCAGCTGCCAGGTGTGTCCTTGAGCAAGACAGCCATCACTAGTTCCCCAGGTGCCACGTATGGCTGCCCGTTTGGGTTAAATGCAGAGAATACATTTTATTGTTACATGTATATGTACACAATGACAATAAAGCTGCTTCTTCTTATGACCTGATTGTACTCTTTCTGACTTATACTGTAACATCGCGTGTTCTAACGTAATGATTTTTATTTATAGGGTTTGCGCGTGAATAAAAAGAACTAGTCTCATACGATGTTTAGTTAGCGTTAAGCTCTTCAAACATATGTAGTGATAGAAATGCGTTTCCATAAACGAAAGAGCAAGGAAAAGGGGTCGCTATGGGCTATATGAGCAAGGTAGTACTTCGTTGATTTTCTTTTGTTCCTCAGGTATTTCACAACTGTACCTGCGTGGGAACAGAGCGGTCTCTTACTCCTGCAAACACGTCTGCCATTCTGGGTCAGTGCCCGCGGTCAGATGACTGCAGCCGCATGTTCAAGTTTTATATGGGTGTGAGCGTGTTTACATCATTCCTGTCTGCCTGTGGGGCCACACCCGGTTCAATTGTCCTGCTCAGGTGAGCACTCTGTCCAATCACCTCCCACCTCAATTCTACAGAACAATACTGGTCCGCGCTGGGGATCGCATTTGGACCAACTCTGATAATATCACTAAGAAAGCACGAGTTTGCACATTGCTCAGAAACCCTTGTGTTGTGCTGGCTGTCCTGCAGGTCCATTCAGCCAGATCTGAAGTCCCTAGCCATCGGTATGCAGAGTCTGGTTGTCAGAAGTCTAGGTAAGCAGCAGTTTAACTGCAAACGCGCAGTTCGTTTCAGCTGTTTATTTGTTAAGCCTACGTGCTAGCTGTGCATGAAACATTTCCAGTGTTGCTTTGTGGATGTGTGCTTTTACAAACTGCGTTGCTTATCACGATAATGCGAACGCCTCAATATTGTAAAGTGGCAGCAAAGTGGACACAACGAGGTTTTCACAATTTCAGAAAGTTCCTTGGAGACGTAATTTGGACACATGCAAATATGTACTTGCGCAAGACATTTCAGAAATAAAATATTGCATAACACATATGGAAAGTGCCTGTACAAAAAATGTGACATTCAAGTGAACTTGAAATCTACGTATTCGCTATTTAGAACCGTGGACAGTTTTTACCATCAGTTTATCATGTATTGTTTATGAACTTGGTTATTGCAGTTAGTTAAATAAAAACAGTTTAAAGATATATTTCAGTAAAGGTTTAATACAAATGATTAAAATATAATTTCTTTAATTTTCACACATGCAACTTTTTCTGTTTTCTTGACAAACCGAAATGTAACTGTACATCTTTCATTTTCAGCTGCAATAAATACAGGTTGAAACTTTGGTCTTATGCATAAATTAGCATTTATAATAAATGTGTCCTAAATCAACAAGGGTCACCTTAAGTCTGTTTTAACTTTAATCCCATTATGTTTTCTTTCTTAAGAAACATCAAATTGTTTATTTAATACACGTAAAATTCTTTCAGTAACATTACCGAGAAAGATTTACTGGACATTGACACTGTGTTTTAGACATCGGCGTTTAAATTAAGCATATTTTGCGTTACAACCGAGATTTTATTGCATAGAAGTCCTTGTATTTAAATGAGCGATGTCGGTAAATTATCCACTGTGCTGTCTCAAAGAGGACAAGTTAAAGGCAACGAATGGTTGTCATTGGTGGAATGACGGAATCCTGGACGCTGCTCTTCTGGGGGAGTAACTGCGGGATGCTGATTTGACCCCTCACGCAGGTGGAATCCCGCCCCCCATTTATTTCGGCGCGCTGATTGACAGGACGTGTCTCAAGTGGGGCTCTAAGCGATGTGGCGGTCGTGGTGCCTGCAGGATCTACGATGCTAATGCTTTCAGGTGAGGGTTACCTGATGCTGACCGCAGAAGTGACATCACCTGCACTTCTCTTTTTTTAAACTTGTCCTCTGACATATTGAGCTGGACATAGTGTCCGCTTTACTAGTAGACGATCAGCTGCCCAGTTCCTCTCCCGTTTGTGTACCACTTTGGGACGGAATCCATTTTGTTCATGAGTTGTTATGCTGTTCTTCTGCATGTGGCTGTTCAGGCTGACCTTCTTGGGACTCATCTACGGGCTCTACTCCCTCGGCTACATGCTGTGGGGCTTCCTCTATGTCGCGCTCTCCCGCAAGCAGAAGAGGCTGGCCCAGAGGGACAACTCCAATGATGAGGCGCCAAAGACAAATGTGTTCAGTGCGGACAGCAAGGGCAAGGAGGAGGTGGAGAAAGAGAGCAGCATCTGAAATTCAACCCCAGCCAGCTGTCCTCCTGTCCCTGTTGTGGCTGCTGGCCTCCGTGTCATCTCAGTGTGACTGAGAAAACACACACATTTTCTTCTATCATGGTACTGCAGCCGTGAAGACTGGGTTTATCCTGTGGTCTCCATAAGTGTTTTTCTTTTCCTTCTAGTGTAACTTCAGTTTGAAAGTACTAACATGTCTGCTAACACCCCTCTCCTCCCACACAATCGTCTTCTGACATGAACTGAAATGCGCTTTTCATTGAACTGTTATTAACCTTTCGGTTCTCGCGCTATCGCTTCGTCTCTTGTATAAGTGCGGCGAAATTTTGTAAAATATCTATCTGCGCAAATTCACGTCTCAGCATGCGCATAGGTTGTATCAGTTTCAAAAACTTTGGTTGCGTTTTGTACAGATTTTCATATATATTTTTTGTTTTGTCAACTATGTGATCTGTACATTTTTATTTTAGAAAACTGTGTGCTCTAAAAGATGTACTCCACTGCTGTATATTTGGACAATATTAACTTTTGAAAAAATTTTGGTATTGTCATGAATTGGAGCGTGCCTCGATAACCATGACCACATACATACGACAATGGTAGAAGAAAAATCTTATCGGTTTTTTGTATTGCGTCACAGTTGTTAGACTTAACATTTCGTGTGTTTCGATGTGTTTTAGAAAATGTTTCTTAGCGGCAGCTACGGCAAACATTTCGAAAGTGCTTGGCATTGTTAGGGTTATTTATGCACCATATACGTTTCGTTTTTCTTTTCACAGTCGTATTCAAGGCGACTAAATATATATATATATAATGGGTATATATATATTTTATATATATTGCCCCCCCCTCCCCTCAAAAATAAATAAGCTGCGGGGGCCCCCCTAGTGGTTATGGGGCCCTGTGCAGTTGCATCACCAGGACCGTATGGAAAATCGGTCCTGGTGATGTGAAGTAGTTTTGTGCGAAAGGGTTTGAAACCCGCTGACGAAAACACGGTTTTTTGTCCAGTATTGAGTTTTGTAGGTATGGCAGATGGGAATGGAGCAGCTGTGAAAATGATCAGTGTGTTTTTGTCCTATGTTTTACATTTAAAATTTTCGGCGTGTGTTGCCGCAGTATAGGTAATAATAATATCGTAAGTCTACCGTGATTTTACAGTAATGTAGCAATAAAATACAGCCTTTATTAACGACTTTTGTGTTTCGTAAATAGCAATTTAGAACCGAATACTTGGACCTATTGGAGAGTGTTGTTCTTAACATTTGAAGGTGGGATGTAACTTCATATAATAAATTAATAAACTGTTGGCATGACAATTATATATATAAACCCCTATTAGTCACTGTATCTGTAAACTGATCACTTTGTTGTTTCTTTTCTGTACGGCGACCTTGAGCGCTGGAAAAGCTTCCTTATAAATAAAATGTATAATAATAATTATCATTATTATTATTATTAACAATAAAAATTATTATTGATGTTAATAATTATTATCCAAATTCATGTAACTGTGCCGAATCCGCGCCTGCAAGTGACTTTACCCTGCTAAAAATAATTAATAAATCAATTAATAAATAGTAATCATCGGCTGATAATTCGTTTGTTAGAATATGCAACGTTGACTGGAATGAGCAATATTTTCAGTGTGTGTTAGAAATGTACCCCGCTGCCGCGCGCCTTTCATCTCAGGAATGGAATGCGGTGGCCCCCAAACCTTAATCCTTCGGTCCCCGTGAACACAAAGGCGCCAGTGTGACGACTGGCGGAACAGTATGCTGCACAGTACTGTTTTATTTAGGTCGAAATCTAGATCATCACCAATTGTTCTTCAAATTGTCTAGTCTCTCCTTTCTTTCGTACTGAATTTCCTGGAAGAATAAAGTGTCTCTTTGTATGTGACCGATCCAGTTATAAGCATCATAACCGGAATAAAATAGTCGTTTTACTATAGTAACATAATGTCAGTGCTGTTTGCGAACTATATCATTTCGTATACGATGTATGTTTATAATTCGGCAAGCCTACTACGTGCCAAAAATCATAGGAATTTTGGAACAAAACAACTGCGTCTCCTAGGAGTTCCTCATTAACAATGTTCCAATGGGAACATAATCCTTGAAGGAAAAACCTCCTGAACTGTAATGTCCTTGAAAGGTGTGCGCTGTGCCAATCTACAACGAAGTGTTCAGGACACTCGTATATGAAACTCTTCCCTTAAAATATTATGCTAAACTGTTTAATAATTAAACGCTTTTGTACTGGCAGACTTGTTATAGTGTGCAAGGAGCGGACGATTTGTTACCGGACCCCTGTAAAATATATGTAAAATTTTTTTGCTACCAACTCTGCAAACTCAGTTGTTACCCTTCAGGGGAGATTTAACGGATCTAATTCTGAGGGATTTATTACGATCCAGTAACAAAGCTTTTTCCCCACCTCACTGGCGTTCCACTAAATATTGCCCCGTTTTTTAATCCTGTGTGAACTCAGACGGCATGAGGACATATTTATTATTGTACCGGACCGAGGGAAGGAACATTATTTTCAAGTGGGTTTAGAAGTCATTGGTCCTACTGTCCTCCAAAACATCATTAAATTCAAGAAAAGGTAAGATTGTGTGTGTGTGTGTGAGTGTGTGTGTAAACTACTTTTTGCAACATGAAGAATATATATATATATATGTGTGTGTGTGTGTGTGTAAAATGAATATGAATCTGGCTGTTTTCGCACTTTGCGTGTTTAGGGGTATTTTACCTGGACAACAGGTGCATTCGTTTATTAGTTAGGGAAGTAAATTAACCCATCTTGTAATGTTCAGCTGTCGGAGTTCTGAGTAAGTCGCAAATATATTAATCTGTCACAGTTGCACGTTTTGGGTTAATCGTTCGCCTAAAATTAGGCTGTGTTATCAGAAGACTCCAGGAATGTGTCAGTTCAAAACTAGAGAATGAATCCGCAGTTTTTTATGCTTAATATAATGCTTTGTTTTCCACAAGCTTAGTATATAGTTTTAGTCGTCTTACCAGCACTGAACTACTAATGTGAGTGTAATCGCTGTAAAATGTTATTGTGGTTTTAAAGAAGTACTTTTCGTGAGTAAACCAAGATTAATTTTTTTTCCACAATTTAAGATTTTTTAAAGATCAACGCAAACCGCATTATTGTTGCTTCATGTTGCAAAAATGTTTTCTAAGGTATGTCATTCAGTTTGTAGTGCACCTACACTGCATATTTTATCAGTGTGTTCTGAGACAGAGGGATGAATGTTTGACAGGCAAACTCTTCTTCTGACAGCCATTGACCCTCGCACAGGATGGGCACCGTTGCCATAGACTACGAGGAGAAGGTGACGAGCCAGCAGGTGCTGTTCGTACCTCAACCCGAGGGCTCCAGGCCGTCCTGCTGCTCTCAGTTGAAGGTACAGAGGCTCCGCCCAGGTGTTCTGTGTGCCGCACAGCATAGGAAGGTGTGACAGTGTGGCAATTTGGCAACTCCTCCTGATGCTACTCCCTCTCCACCCGGGGCTGTGCCAGTCACTTCACTTCAGGGGCTGAGCACATGCCCCAGGTGTGCCGAGATGCTGAAGTGTAGCCGCACTTATTTCTCATCAAAAGAAGCCTGCTTGGTTGTGATGAGTCTGTGTGGAGTGTGGATTCAAAATCCCAAGGTGACTCACCCAGGTTCTCAGAACACAGAGTTCTGCAGGGCGTAGTCGGGACTTTTTAACCTCCAAAAACCTGTCACTTGGGTCATTTGAAGCACTCTGTGAAGCACCTTTTAATCCAGTTAATAGAATGTGGATTGTTTGAGATGATAAATTACCTAAATGGATTAGCACTCCAGCGTTTTCCCTGCCTTCCTAAATCATTCCAGTATACAGATATGTGGAGGACCACCTAGACCAGCGGAGTCAAGTGTTTTTTTTTTTTTTTTGTTTCAACTATCATAGTTTTTGAAACGATTGTCACTTTTTAAACCCACTGCATTTTATATTGTTCTACTAAAGCTATATTTAATCCTGTTAGTGGCGTTACTTTGTTTTGAGTGTAAAATAGTTTATTGTCAGCCCTAATAGTGTGTGGTGTCACCTTGTGACACTGTGAGCAAAATAGAAAAAAGTTTTCCTACATGCTTCTGTAATGTGATTCAGTAACACTGATTAGCACATGGGTGTTCTACTTACTCGAAGGATGAAGGGTCAGTGAAGTGTGTAGCAGATCAAACAGCATGTGGTTCATGTCCTCCAAGTGTAGCAGGGTTTAAACTTGTTAATGGAGTGAACAGGACATGAACAGACTATGTTATGGTCTTGATCTCCCACTCCAGGTCTGTTACTACAGGTTTTGTTTGTTCACAAAAACTCAAGGCATTTTGTCAATGGATGAACAGACTGGGAATAGGACGGTTGAATGGAAGAACTTGCCATGGCAATAGAATGTGTGTGTGTGTGTGTGTGTGTGTGTGTGTGTGTGTGTGTGTGTGT
>JABJVR010002936.1:0-16598 GCA_025773905.1 Chitala chitala | reverse complement strand
ACTTTTGGAAGAATAGTCAAACATTCCCATAGACACACTCCTAAACCTTGTGGACAGCCTTCCCAGAAGAGCTGAAGTTGTTATAGCTGGAAAGGGTGGGCCAACTCAATATTGAACCCTACAGACTAAAACTGGGATGCCATTAATGTTTATGTGCGTGTAAAGGCTGGCGTGCCAATACATTTGGCAATATAGTGTAAATATATTTTAATGTTTTTCACAACCCTAATTGTTCCAGATTGCCATGTTGCTGAACTTGTGCGCCTGATCATTGAACTGCAACCGACTAAAGGAAGCTAGTATATGCAGCGCCTTTCACACCAAAAAACCAAACATCCACCTTGACCTGTCCTGGCAGTCTGACCTGATATTAGTGGATCACTCAGAAACTTAAACTTCAGACTGCTGTTGCAACCTTCAGACAAGGTCAGAATGTAGAAACTGGTACGACATTAGTATGCAACACAGTTTGGATAAAAAAGTTATTTCATGCAACCAATCGAAAAATAAACAGAAATACGTATGTTAACTTAAGACAGCAGGTAGCATAGCATCTCAAGGGTCTAACACTGTTTACTTCTAAATCCCAGAATGCAAAATTATATTATTGAGCAATGCACTTAAAACAGCACTTGCTTTCATTCAACATTCAATTCTGGTTTATTATCACCTGCTGGGCAAGTAATGAATGTGAAAGCGGATGTAATGTGTTACTTCAGCATCCTGTAGCCAGATGGCCCTATGCCGGCACCCTGGTAAGTGTATCGGGGGGTGGGATGTGTTTCTTCACATTGTTTACTGAAAATCCCTGCCTTCCTGGCACACTGTTACACTACAGGTGAATCAATTCCCTCAGTAACAGAAGCAGAGGACTTAGCCTTTCCTTTAATGACATGACACAGGTCTTCTAACCTGCCCCCACCCCATATCAGTCCATGTCATAAGAGAAACCCCACCTTGAGTGCACTCAGACTTTGGGGCAGTAAGCAGATATCACTGTAAGCCTCTGATGATGACAAATCTCCAGGTGAACATAGGAGCTGTTGCCCAGCTCAATGAGCAAATAAAGAGACAAAAAAGTCCCTCATCTGTCCTTCTCTACACGTCCAACAGCCTTTCATCAAGATCTCATGCTTAATGTAGCATCCCTTGTATTAGCTAGGGCACAGTATGTGTTCTGTTTTCAAATGCACAGCTGACACTTTTATCCAAAGCATCTAACAAAGCTCCCCATTTTACCCATTTAAACAGCTGGACATGGGCACTAAGCACTTATTAAAAACGCTGAATATTTACCTCTGGGGCTTGGACCAGACAACCTTCTGGCAAAGTCATATCATAAGCTGTCCACTGCATTGTACAGGCTAAATGTCACCAAGTACTGATATCCCCACCTATGACAGAGTGAGCACTCAGATTTTCCACATACAGTACCACAGTAAGACAAGGTCAGTAAACCTAGTCACTCTCCACTCACACTCAAATTTTAACCCACTTAGAATCCTCACAGAGCTGCAGACGAAAGAATCCACCAAAACTGGGATTTTATTGATCCAGGTAAACACATCTCACAGCTTGGTTTTGAAAGTGGGACTCAGGGGTAACAAAGGAATGCAGGCAGCATTTCCCCTGCAGGGGATTACACAATGGCTGCCATCGACCGTCTTTCATAATGCCTACAGTATCTCAAGACCTGCTGAGGCCACTTAACGGCACCTGGGCTTTTCCGAAAAGAGTACCAAACAGCACAAACTTCCTCATCCCACGTCCCAACCTTTTTTGAGTAACACGCAATGTTCTTACACCTGTGCCTTCCCTTGGAGAAGTGGGGAGAACAGGCAGCAACACCTCTACAACCAATACATATACAGTAAGAACAGCTAGAATCAAAGTAAGCAAACTTGAGGGAGCGCTGTGTGCTGTGTCTGTCCTCGAACCCGCTCAAGGTCGCTGCAGCTGGGTCGGCAGGAAACAAGTCTCAGTCTGTGCTGCATAGATGACAGAATTTCACTGGGGGGTAAAGGGAGGGGAGTGGATGATCCCAAAATCTTAACTAGCACCAGATGTGCCCATTTCAAACCATGAGAGCTTCCAGGAACTAACTGAAACAGTGCCCTGATATAACTTTGGTGAAGGTGGTTGGTGTTAGTAGCAGCCCAGAATCTCAAAGTCAGGTGATGAGCAGCTTGTGTGGATTCATGGATTTGGCAGCCACTGAAATGCAATGGCATTTACCTTTCTCAAACACAATGAGAAGTCCCAGCTTCCATAGGCAAGGAGGACGAGAAGGACGCAGCAAGCGACAGCACCAGCTCCATGATGCACAACCCGTCTGCTTCAGTGAGCAGAGAGGCCAAAGGACCCTGCTTTGTAATCCAAGGAAGACCACGCCAAGGTCCTTCCAATACCCGCAGCACTGAGGCATCAGGAGTCAGAATGTGCACGAAGTCGCGGGTGTATCTGAGGAGGACCATATCCGGCCATAGCTGACCCCAGTCACGTACACTGGCTGGCGCAGTGCTGCCATCGCTGGCAGGAGAGCATGCAGGCCGGGATACCACACAGAACTGCTAGAAGCTAGAATCCTTAGAGATGGGGGGAGGGGTGCTTACAGCCCTCATTTTACATACTTCAAACCATCAATCTCCTACATTACTCACTCTGAACTCCAGTGCCCTACATCACAGCACTAAAATATTACCACCTCACTTATCTTAAAAAGCCCATACCTGACTTTTTATTACCCAATCCACCCTTAACTCCTGACATTTTCAAAATCATTTTCAAATAAGATGTTTACAGAAAAGCAGGCCCACAAAACAGCATAAGGAGTTTTTTGCCCCAAGTTCTGTTCCCCATTTAAAAAATTATATTGTTATTATCATTATTATTATAATAAAATTATTATTACAAAAAATGATCTGGGTGTATGGTCAAATGACCCCCCCCCCCCTCCATCTCACATTCTGAAACACACACACACACACACACACACACACACACACACAAAGAAGACATTGGTTCCATACCTGCCAAACTGGCACAGGGTCCCTGATAAACCAGAACGCAATGGCAGTTATGGCTGTGGTGAACACATAAGCTTCTGGTGTTATTCACCCGCATCAGCCAGAAGAGCCAGAAACACAGTCGGACACCCGTGAGGCCCGCAGCAGATTAGTTGCCTTCAACAAAATCGCTGAACCTCCCTCTCACATAAAGGGCACGCTACTGACGCTATGAAATTGAGTGCAGGCACACAGCTGCATGCGTCTCCAGCTCTTTACACACAATGAGGTGTGTACAGACACGGCGCAATAGCAGGGCTCATTTAACACTGTGGAAAGGGCTTTACATAAGCCTGTGTGTCAAATGGGCTGGGACGCTAAGCGAAGGGATATCAACTGGGCTCATCACACAACATTACCTCGCATGTAGAAACTCAGCAGGCGGCCCGGTTGTTAAAGAGCAGCACCATGAGGCCAGAGGCATGAGATGGGCCGCAGCCAACGTATTCTTGAGAACAAAACCTCCCTCAGCCATATCAGTAACCGCTGGTGATTATGAACGGCTGATATGCAAACAGGAAGCTGTGGAAGTCAAGCTAGCGAAGGGCCGCTTTGATCAAAGTTGAGATTGGACACGGAGACGTTGCTTTTCGACATTTAAGCAGTGCAAGAGAAATGATACATAGTGGCAGTTAAATAAAGTGTTTGTAGTGAGGTCATTATTGTCCTACCCAGGAGGGCCTTCTGAGCCTGAGTCAAGGTTAGCTTTGACAACAATTTCCCCTGCAGGCTGCATCTAAGACTGAGAACTGTGGCATAGTTTCTAGTGAATGGAGAGAGTGAGTAACAGGGAGAAACAGAGAGCGTGAGAGAAAGACCGGAGGCGGCGGGTCCTCCAGAGGGGCATAGCACAGGGTAGCCAACATTTGGCAGAGGGAGAAAAGCGACGTCTGTTTGTCTAAAGTCAGAAACTGGGAGCCAAGGTGTTTAATTAAATCAATCTGGGGCAAACGGCAAATCAGCACAAGAAAATGAGGGTGGGCCAAGGAAGGGAGTTAATTCTTGTGGACACCACACTCCTACCAGGGTGGGGAAGAGGGGAACAATGGGACCTCTTACTCCTCCTCTCCTCTCTCCTTATTCAGTGCCAGTTAGGCCCACCATCATTTCCATTGCCATGGAAACATACATAATAAAGGTGGGGTCTACCGATAGCCCACAGCCATCACCTGTGACACAGGAAAGGCAGCACTGATGAGTGTCAGCCTCTCTAAAGAGCCGCCCATAAGTCCCACACACATGGACAGGACTGAAAGCACAGCAAAACTAAAGGATGCATCATCACACGGGGGAAGACGACAGCATATCAGAATGTGCAAGCCAGTCAAGAGGGCAATCTGCAAAATCTCTATTTTGCTGAGGCAAAGCAAGGTGTTATTTTATTTATTTTGGGCTTTTTTTACAGCCACTAAAAAGCATTAAGCATTCCAGCAACACTCTGAAAAAAGCAGGACTCAAAACACCCTTTGGATTTGCAGCACAGGATATTTTTGTAGCATGCTGTCTGCATTGCTTTGAAAGGAGGCCGGTTGTGACCTTTGGGCAAATTGCAGAGACAAGATGAGTTAAATTTCAAAGAGGCTCTTGAGCACACGTGCAGTTCATTACTGCCCCTGTGACTGCTGCACCTTGGCCTGGATGTTACTCCACCCTGCCACGCAACTTGATATGTTCTCTTCCTCCTTTCAAAGCCTTTGCTCTAGTAATTATATTTTAGGAAATTAATTAATGCTTGGGTTCATATTCTGTTAATGGCTGCAGGGGAAACAGTGCACAATGTCAGTCAGTTACTCTCCTCTGATTTGACATATTCCACATATTAATGCATGAGATCCCACAAAAATACTTTTAAGCATATATGCATGCATGTATGTACCATATATGTGCACAAACATGTCAACTTGTTTCAGCCAGAAGCCTCCCTTCAGGGCCTCCTTGTAACCTGACAATGTGTCTCCATGGTAATTTATCTTCTGCATATGAAACCTGTAGCACTGGCTTGTGACCATATACATGTCATTCTCTAACAGCTGGTGGAGTGCTAATACAGTGATGAACACAGATCTGCAGTGGGGAGGGGGAGCTTGGCATAGACTGACAGTAAACCTTCACTCCAAACCATTCCATCAGCACAAGAAATGCTGACCAAAGAGCGAAACCAATAGGACGGTCATGAGTGATGCAAATACAGGAAGTCCGATCGTAAAAGGGGACGATTACTCTAGCACTTCTCGTTTTCTTAAAAAAGAGGACATTTTGTTGTTAATTAGTTCCCTCTCCTGACGGCCGAGACCACGTCAAGAGGTGGTGATGGAGGCTGCCTGCAGGAGACACAGCAAGGCTGCTTATGTGTGAGCTGCCTCAAGGCCAAGGAGCACACTTCATGAGCAAGAGATGCCCAGGAGATGATCTCGCACACACACACACACACACACACACACACACACACACAACACAACCTTAGATACCTGCTGGAACAGGGATGAAGAAACAAAAATAAAATGCTGCCCAACTCCAGGACCCTCCAGCTGTAAACTGCACCCTCTCCTGTACATGATGTTGCCTCAGCTGTTCCTCTGAAAGCTCCTCACCATCTTACAGGGCACACTCCACTCTACTGCAGGAACAAATCATATGATCCCTGTGGAACGTTTTGCTAATCAGCTGCCCGTTCACGCTCTCGCACTTCCACCACCCCAACACACAACCACTCCCATTCCACCATCCAGGTAACATTCGCTGTGCAAATTCTTTGTGATCATTTTACAGCTGCTTTGGTTGTTGCTCTTTCTCATTTAAGACAACTTCTGTTGCTTACAAGATTAATGCAATTAGTAGGGAAGCGGTGGAAACGCATACCAAAAGGGACGAAATCAAGTCAAAGTGTCATGCCACCTACCGGCAGGAATAAATATTAAGTGTGCAGTTATGTCGACCCTTAAATGGTCACTACCAACACAAGTGCTAGAACCATTCTGAGATTTCTTATAAGACAAAGTTAACATCACAAACAAGATTTCTTAGTTAAGCACAGCACTGGCGCCATGGTCTCAAGCAGAAAGTATATTACGTGCATTTCCTAAATGGTGAGGTACTGAAGTACTGAACACTTTGAGACTTTTGCAGGTCACATTGGAAGTATAATGCAGCTAAAGTTGAAACTTCACATAGTAAAGTAAACAGCAAAGCTGTTAATACAGAGCGCATTAAGCCAAAGGATGAGAATCTTGCACAGCAATTGAAGCATTTGGTGGCAATGAAACAATCTAATGACTAACAGTATCAATAGTAGAATAACATATAATTAATAATGCTGCAATGCATGATGGAAAATAAGATTTGCCTAAAAAAAAAGTAGCCTCCTTTTAAAGTGGAATAAACATTAGGATAATTATCAAGTGCTAAAGTCTATGCTTCCGTGTTTAGTCATATAACCAGCCATGAACAATAAAATTATTAAAAAACACACACATACATCCATCCATCCATTCTTGATAGCACTTATCCAATTCAGGGTCACAGGAAGCCTGGAGCCCATCCCAGGGGGCACAGGGTGCAGGGCAGGGAACACCCTGGGCAGGGTGCCAACCCACCACAGGGCACACACACACACACACACACACACAAACAATATGGGCAATTTAGACACACCAATCAACCTAAACTGCATGTCTGAGAACAGAAACCGGAGAACTAGGAGAAAACTCACCATGCACAGGGAGAACAGGCAAACTCCACACAGATCCCAGGTGGAAATCAAGCCCCAGGCCCAGAGGTGCGAGGCGACGGTTCTAACCAACATGCCACCATGCCACCCACTGTCATACAATGTGTGTAAAATACAGAAAATGGGGTCCAAGAGCAGTTAGCCTAAACATTCCCGTGCTCGTGTGCAGCTCAGCAACATGCAGCTTCCAGCTTGCTGAACCGCGCTGTGACAGGGGTAAGAAGACAACGGCCGAGAACAACACAGCAGGATTAGTCTGTGTTGTACCACCGCTGCGGATGCTTTCATCCGCCAGCGTTACCGAGAAGACGTGGGTTTGCGTGCAAGCAATTGTGTGCCACATTAACACATGAGGTGCTGTGCGGGGGTGCGCCCACGAACGTCATATGCAAATCAGTAATTGTGACACAAGATGAAACGTCAAACAGAAAGCCGAGACAGAACGCACTAAACTGAGCCTCTGCAAAACCAAGTCAGTACAGCTGGGCCTGTCATGACGCACATTCATGAAGCATGTGAGAATACATGCTTGTTCGTGCACATCCTTGTTGACCCAAAGTCAGTGCCACGTGTAGTGTGTGTTTTTATATATTATTGCAAACTCAGCCGCATAAAGGAGCTACAGACTTTTGCAACAGGTGTCACAATGCTGATCAGAGGGGATAAGACGCCACGGAACGTGCTGCCTACACAGGGAGCATGTATCCCCACAACGCATGTACCCATCATTTCCAAGGCACCACAAAACAATGTTTTAAGACATATAAGATATGCTGTGAGGAAAACAGAATGTAAAATAAGCGTCGTCCCATAAGAATTAGTGACTTTCCAGAGTCCGCCCTTCCTGCAGGTGGTGAAATAATGAATACTTTTATTTTTAAAGCCTCGACTTTGTCCCGGATTAATGTCAATTGGGGCTATGCCGCAGTACGCAGCGGTGGAACTGCGTAGTGACGGAACGCACACAAACACATATACACGTATACAGCTGCGGGAAGACGGATGAGTGTGAACTGCCAACACCTTTAATATTTCAATAGAATCCAGCACTCAGACCGCGCGCATAAAAGTACAAATTTATTCTCACAAACCATCGCCCGTCAGCGCATAACCGCACAGCAAACAGTGCGGAAATGGGACAGCAGAGTTAAAGCCACACAGTACCGCCTTTATGTTAGTACAAGTCCCCCTTTATTGCTCCCTCTCTCTTTTTCGCATTTTTAACTGAAGTGAATTATTTCTGCTGTGCATGTTCTAACTCTGTTTAAGCCATATAGGAGCATATGTTTAATATGAAGGACCTGTGCGTTATTATTTTCCATCCCAAAAGTTTACTGGCCAATAAAGTTACAACATGATCACTGCAATGTGCGTATACTCACGGCACAGAATTAACAGCTGTGTGACAGTCAGTATATAACCACTGAATCTTGTTTATATTATTGTTGTATGCAATATAACGTTTTGTAAAATCTATATATAAAGTAACATGTAACAAAATAGGACAACAGGTGCATCTCTGATTCTGATCGGTAATTAAGTACTCTTATTAGAGATCAGCGCACCTGAATAACTACAAGAGTTACGGCTGTGGTGACCTTTAAAACAAGAATGCCTCTCTTCAAAACAAGGATGCTGTCGCTTTGTTCGCCATACAGATTTTGCCCCCTTTACCTAAAATAGCCCAAGGTTGCACTGCATGGAAAAGACTTAGTACTTGCAGAGCATCAAATTATACAGCTATCACAAATCCACTTCCATCGTTTTAGTCCTGTTTTAAATGCTGTTCTTGATATTAGCAACCGGTCGAAATGTTAAGATGTCTGCTTAATCAGTTTTACCATTTCGAGGTACACATTTTTAAACTGTATAAAACAGATATGTAATTCGTAAGCTCCCAATTTACAGACAGCAGCACAAACTCAGCCGTGGAGTATCGCACAGCATTTGCCCCTCGCAAATTCAATAAGCCTTTAAAATTGTGACGCGTTTAATAACATTAACTGGCTTATGTCCCTCCAGTAGAGATTTGTATACTTACATTATATCGCCAGGAACTAACAAAGGGCTGTCACCCATTAAATCGGGGAGAAAATCCAGCGCATAAGAGGTGGTCATGTTCCCCGGGTGCGCACACAGTGTCGCGCCGCAGCTCTCCAGCGCTCACGGAGATGCGCTCCCGTTTCCTTCAGCTGCCTCCCTAACCAGCAGACGAAGGAGGACAGGTGCAAGGGGCCTCCCCAGGGCAGCGGCCAACGACTCTGCAGTTGTTAAAGTAAAACTGCCATCGTCCCCAAATTTTTAACAGAGCGTGCCACTATTTCACTAAAACAGCCCCCCACTTCAGGATGCGCCTTCTAACAGAGCTGCAGTATAACCACACACGATGCCTTTACATAGCGTTTGGCACGGTACTGTAAGAAATGTTAAGCCACGTCTCATGCACATGTAATCGTTATGTCTGAAATATGATACATGTGATGATCATTATTTTAACAAACGCTTTTATCTTTGGACCACCGTCTCTGACGTTAATCACAATGACGTGAGGCTGCAGCGCTTACAGTTCAGGAGAGACGCTATATCGACGTGCAAATAATACGGAAAAAGGTTATTACAGCTCGTTCACGAAATTTGGTCACATAATGGTTTTTGCCTACTGTTAAATGTTTCTTGATTTTTAAGTCCGTTTTAATTGGAAGTAAATTTGCTTTAATAGACTGAAAAAGATGCCTCTTGCCTGCCTAATCGCCAAAGCGAATCGCAGAAGTAGTTTCTAAAATAATTTTACTGGGTTAAATTCAAATGGAAGTAGGTCGAATAGAAAACACCGAGCAACAGCCTTGTCTTTTAATAAAGTAATCGGGATAAGCGTTTTAAAAATGGATGGATGGATGAAGGCATGGATGGATAGATGCATGCATATTATCAAACTTATTCTTATATCTGGATTCCCAGATACTGTCTGGCCTCGTTTTAATATGCATGTGTACCCTTACTCTTTTGTAAATCGCTTTGAACAAAGGCTTCTGCTAAATTAATAAATGTAAATATGTAAGCAGTATATGACAACCGCAAGATTAAAAAATTAATAAATTAAAAATTAAATAAAAATCAGCAATAATACTGATCATAACAACAACAGATTCACTTCGCAAACTGTAGGCATTGAACTCGTCTTTACACGTACAGTATTTGGAAACGTAGCTGCACCCATAGCTATGGAGCTGGAGCTGTTAATCCTTACTTTTTAACACTCCTCGCTCTCTCTCGTGATTATGGCCGGTTACTTTTAATAACACTCTCTTAATAGCCGTCGTAACCCCTAATAACGTGTCACTGTTTGGCGCCTGTAATTCGGGCCTGTCTCTTACTGACAGGTGTTCAGAAGGCATGTTTATGCGAGGGGCGTTTTAATCCGGTGACGGACGGTATTGGGTTTCTCTTGTATCAAACGCGTTAATAATGAATTACATTTGTTTTCACACTTCGCAGATCGACTGAGCCACTGTTAATTGATTTGAAGCATATTCAAAAGGTTGTTTAGCTGCGTTTAGCTTTTGTTTTACAGTTGTTTTCGGAGTTATTAAGCATCTGATTAACAGTGTGTAAACAAAAGAATATTCCAGCTCAATGAATGAGCTTTCTCTAACTTGAATGCATAAACACATTTCTTTTAAATATTAAGTCTCATGTATTACTCATTCATTATTGGATGCAATTGTGTAAGTCGCCTTGCAAAGGTGACATTTGCAGAGTGAAAGGAAAAAAAAAAAACATACATTTCAGTGATAAACAAGCTCTCCTACAGTGTTCTTGACCCTAGTGGTCTTGGCTGTTTTATAGCTGCAGCTCTGGTCTGGGAGGACATCAAAGCCTGGTTTTCCTTTCAATGACCTCTCAGTTCATGACTACTTTCCCCTTGATTCAATATCATTCAGCTTACTTCTCTTTCATGCTCCCTGTATGTCTTTCACAAAAGGTGAAGTTTTGAAGGTTACCTTTCCATCAGCAAAATGCTCACAGAAGAGAATTATTTATTATTAAAACAATAACATGTGAACAGTATACAAAATCACGCACTTCCTGAGCATGCATCTATCAAAAACTATCAGATAAACTGTTCCACCACGTGGTGCACCTTTGCTTCCTCCCACAGAGACGGTAATGATGTAAAACAAAGCCGTTTCTTCGAGTTAAGGCTCCTGCATGGGTCATGGATCCTACATCGTTTAGCGTCATTGCCACCGTTGTCAATCGGACAATTGTACATTGTTTTGAATATGCTGGAAGCGTGCTTTGTATAAGCCTGAATTGCAAAGCGGTACGGGTATGAGATTTTAGTTGGATCATCACAACCCCTAGAGAAACAACTAAATGCTGGAAAAATGCTGTAGTTACGTTAAAGAAATGCCACTCTTTCTCATATTGTACTTACTTGAAAATGAGCGCAATAGCAAAGTGACATAATGTAAGAATTATATTTAATACTTTGTAGTTCTGGCAGACCTTGGTATCATGTTACAGGTCTCGACTAATAAATCATATTTTGATTTATTTACATTTCAGTCTATGCATTTTGTAGAGAGGAAACTGTGCAATCTATCCTTAGAAATGGGTACAATTGTAAATTGCTGTGGATATAGTTGGAAGTTGCACAGATTAGTTGCTCAGTATTAGTACATCACTACACATACCTAGTCTTATCCTCATTCTGCTGGCTCCATTCATTGTACAACCTACATAAAAAATTATGCCAAGTACGACAGGGTTGTCTGTTTTATCACAGCCCTCCTTTCTCCTATAGTAAGTAAACTGTCACAAAGACCAATACTGAACCCTTACCATCACTGAAAGCATGACAGTCAGACCCAGGCTGTCGTACCCGCTTAGTTTTCTTTTTCCAGGTGGACTGTTTGTAGAAATGAGTCAGTTATGATATGGGAGCACAAGTCCCTCAAAACAATTGGTCTGCATGATGCCCCTGATGAGACCTTCTGTGAAACTGTTGGACTCACTGGGTCCACTAATATCCAGCCAGGCTCAGCTGACATGTAATATTCTCACCCCATCCTGGATGATGACGATTTACTGTTGACAGGTGCAGACTTCATAGAATGTCTCAAGCTCACATTACCAAGGCGCCCACATGCCTGACAACATGCTGACATGCCCGTGTTAAAACAATGGGCCAGCTCTTGTCTCAAATGACGAAAGGTGGACAAGTCTTTTTTTTTTTTTTTGTATTTTGCACAAGGGGTTTGTTCAATAATTTTCAGTCTTCTCATAGAGATACTGATCCAGGGAGAACATTTTCAGTTAGTACCTGACAAGATGCTTAGCGTTACATGCCTGTTATTAATCTTGTTTATTCCCATTCTGTGGCAAACCATACGCTCATTTGTCATGGGTAAGGAGCAGTAACTCTGTGTCACTGAGCAGAGGCCATTTTTAATTGGTTCTGATTTTGCTGACAAGCAGGCCTGGATTAGAAGCAAAGCCTCTCATTCTTTCACCTCGTGTTTCTTAAAAACGGTTTTACCCACTCCCTCTCTCCCTCCGTCCTGCCCTCCCTCCCACCTTCCTCTCATTACAGGTGCACCCAGGCAACACGTGTGGCTGGCCCTCATCCTCAATGCATTTCCATATGAAAGTCCCGCAGTTAGACTGAACTCCATGAGTAAGAGCCGCGATTGAAATCCGTCCAACCCCCCCGCCCCTCCTCACAACCCCCCAATCTGCCATCAGCGAAGGTTCTGAAGGTAGACATACACAGGTGCCATAGCACACACACACCATGCCTACTGATTAACCTATCCAAATTGCAGAATTTGTATTGATCGTGGCCTGAAGATTTCCGTTGGAGTAACACAGACTTGAAGACCTACTGGGCCCGCATTTCTGCTCCCAGCTCCCAGCATCCCTAGAACCTGATCAGGGCCAACAGCAAGGGGTTTGTGCCAAGCCGCTGTAATGGCAGCAGTGGCAGATAGTGTTTCCTGGATGAGACCAGGCTAAGCAGACAAACGGGCCACAGTGAGGTGTGAATGGAGGGGGTATAGAGCAATCTTCAGATAACACACTCTAGACTGTGTTGGGGGAGAGCAAAAAAAAATCCCATCCCTCCAACTCACACACTTCATGGCTGTGACAATCCAGCCCAGGCACTAATTATAGACTGCAAATTACAGAGTGCTCCCTGAAGGCCGTGCGGCTTGTGTCCAAGGCTTCTGGCCTCTCCCTGTTCTCAGTGCAGGGTGAGCAAGTGGATTAAGACCTCATTTTCATCAAGTAGGCTCCTGGGGACGTCTATCATCCAGCGCTCCGGCACAACTCCTGCCTGATCCCAGATCAGTCCCCGGACTGCTCTCGTGCCAGTTTGTCCTTAACAAGGACCTGAACTGGAGGGAGCTGGGATGAAAGCTGGCAAGCTGCGATTCGGCCTGGTAGCTTTGTTGGCTAAATGAGGCATTGTTATTAAGCAGCTGCTTAGCCAAACACCTTCATCTACATTAACTCTATGGAGCTGCAGTTTACCCTTTAGGTGTCTTTGTCTTGTAGAAGCAGTTTAGTTGATGTATCTTTTCCAATAGTACAAAGCTAGTTGGTGTTTTATGACTTCATCCTCCCATTTTCTGTTCACAGACACTACATAAATCAAAGGCAGTGGAATAAACATGACTTATTTATATAGTGTATTTGCATTGCATACTGCATTAATTCTACATAACCATCATTGTTTTGATTACTTTTTTAATATTTTCTGATATCATTCTTCATAGATTACAGTTCACTTTGCTAACATTTTGTTAGGGAAAATTAGATAGCTGACAGGTATGGGGGTGATGCTAAAATAAAAGACTGAGCTGAGTTGAGACTATTTGTAATGACACCTCTCAGCTCACACCCCTCTGCACTGGGACATGTAATCCTCAGCACTGCAGCACGGGTGGCTGGTCACACAGTCGGGGACTTACGGGGACCATCACTCCACAGCGGATTTACCTCTCGCATCCGCAGCGTCAAAACCACGGCTACATGTCCGCAAGCCTACTACTTTAACGGCAAGCACACCCGCCGCTCCAAAACACGCACGAACACGTACACACAGCGGACAGAAACGCAGCCCAAACCTAACTGACAGGTCTGACTAATGAATTTTTAGAGACAAATAGGACACTGTAATAATTAGGGTTACATTAACTTAAGGGTATGTCTCTACAAGCATATAACCAGACATTAGGTACTTAAATTAGCAATGCCCCAAGCAAATGAAGAGACCTCATTTATAAACACGGTGCTGCTCAATCAGGCATGCAATTATAAATGATGAATGTTGATAACTCTGCTTGTGTATCTATTCATATTTATGCATGATTAGGTACAACGTCAAAATTATAAGTCCTTGTATGTGTTCTTAAATTTCCTGGAAATTTAAGAACACATACAAGTCCAACTGGTAACACTACTAATGCACACTCTCCACATAGGGTATTAAAATGCATCCATAAAACACTACGTACCTGAAAACAAAAATATACTTTACATTTACCTTGTCAGCTGATGACATGAAAACTATTGTATGCATATTCCATTATGAAACTGCATCTTAACATCTTTTATCAGGATCTAAGGTGATTGTTTTCATTAACAAACATCTTGAACTCTGGAAAAAATAATTCATTGTGCCACTGAATTACACTAACACATAAAGTGCTATTTTAAAATACACACCAGATGTATCTGAGCCAAAACAATCAGTAATAATAATAATAATATGTAATGTCTACAAGACATTTTCTGAATTTTAAAAATTTTATTGCAGTGAAATGAGCATTAAATCACCTGTTTAAACCAGCGATGCTTACTTTTAGTACGCAGAATGATATATTAGACGTTGGACGGGGTAGCAGATAAAAGACATAACGAACTTATTTACCAGGGGCTGCGTAAAGACAAAATCTATCATAACTATTTTGCAATATACAACACTGTTTCATTTCCATAATTGCTAAAATAGGGGGAGAATGAGGCACTGTTGCGGGGGGGTTGGGTTGCTGAGGTGAGCGCGCGAGTGGTAGGCACCCGGCAGAGCTATTGTTCGGCCGTCCCATTGTCGGAAAGAGGACGAATGTGCCATCCCGCCACCTCTACTTTTCCCACCACACACACGCACACACACCCTCTGCGCACGAGATTAATAACAAAACAAAAACGGACGAATCTCTGATAGCCGGGTGCCCGTTACTGTACAGAACACAGTGCCAGGGAGTAAAGCCAATTCTACATATGAACAAGGAGAAGGTTTGCCTTGTTTGTGGAGAATGAAAGTGGATTCGAACTGAAATGTTCCACCCTATTTAGGCCTAATATGGAGTCAGCCCCCTACTAGACCTCGTTACATTTGCTACGTATGGTTCACAGTAAGTCCCACTGACACGCAGGTATATACAGGACACAAAGGCAAACTCAGCAGCCAGTTCATATCTATTTTGCACCCACCACCCCCAAATGCATGCTCCCCCAACCTCTAGATGATGGCTCACTTTGTAGAGCCGCCACCGTCCCGCTTCTTGTTGTTGTTATTGTTCAGGCTGAGTAAGAGTGTACGTGTGTTGAAGATGTGGGCGGGGGTCCAGAACGAGACACTAAAGTGGAGAAACGCGCTCAGAAAAGCCCCCCTCCGGTCCCCCACGCCCGCTCATCCACACAACGGAGAGCCTGACCCAAACAGCGGAGCGGATGCTCCCGGCTTGCGACGGTGCGTACCTCAGGGCGGGCTCCTCGCTCCTCACGGCGATGGGCACTGAGGCGGCGGGACAGCGCACGGCGTCCCCGTGGATGGCCTGTGAGAAGCGCAGCTCGGAGGAGAGCTCCAGCATCGCCGCTCCAATCCGCTCCGTCCTTCCGGCAAACAGCCACTCTTTCTCCCTCTCACGCTTTCTGCCTGTTTCTCTCTCTCTCTCTCTCTCTCTCTCTCTCTCTTTTTGCCTTGTATTGCACCTTCCCCTGTCACCCCCCCCTACAGACACCCACCCCTGCCTATCCCCTCAGTGTGAAGCTGCAAAGCACCGGGCCCCTTCTGACTCAACCAGCTGAAATAATCCCCTCTGACAGCTCATGTTGTTTGGGGCAGATCGTACGCTAATGCACCGAGCTGCCCAGCCTAGTTTCCAGTGTGGACGCACTGGCCAGTCACTGCGCTCCCCCAACTGCCATCCACAGACCGATAACCAAGCAGACGGACTTGAGTTTACTCTTATTTTTACACAAAAAGACAGATGAGAGCACAATAGAGGGTTTCGTTTTATTGTCGTAAGAAATTACAAAAAAGATATTGAATAGTATGCATTAGTCTGCTAAAGAGATTATTATCACACTTAGAATAATACAGGAAAAGGAATTGTGTATATTTATACTCTTAAACAAAGGTAGTTGATATGATGGGGTTTATTCTTATTGTTAAAGCAACACACAATGAAAAGGACAAGACGGTGTATTCTTATAAGTGACACTGGGCAAGACAGGGCGTATTTTTAAAACAAAGGAAAGTACACGGGAAATGGTTTATTCTTTCTGTTAGACTAAAACACGGAAAATTTGATAGGGTAGGGTTTATTCCTAATGCTAGAATAAAACAAAGGAAATTGAAAATGATTGGTTCATTTTTATTGTTACAATAAAGAAGGGAACACAGCAGTCTATAGTACATGAGGTATTCATTCTTGTGGTTATACTGAAACACAGACAGTAAAACATTTAATTTTTTCAAAAGCACGAGTGGCCAATGTGACATATAAATATAT
>JABJVR010002935.1:0-16598 GCA_025773905.1 Chitala chitala | reverse complement strand
AGTGGCGGGTGGGAAGGTAGATGACATGACAGTGGCGGGTGGGAAGGAAGATGACATGACAGTGGCGGGTGGGAAGGTAGATGACATGACAGTGGTGGGTGGGAAGGTAGATGACATGACAGTGGCGGGTGGGAAGGTAGATGACATGACAGTGGCGGGTGGGAAGGAAGATGACATGACAGTGGCGGGTGGGAAGGAAGATGACATGACAGTGGCGGGTGGGAAGGAAGATGACTTTCCTCAACTGGGAAGGAAATAAAGTAGGAAACCTCTGAGGGCAAGGTGACAGAGAACATTAGAAGAGGAGAGACATCCTTATTTGAAAACTGAAGTGTTTGCTTTGCATATTCGTGGATTTTACACTGCGATCAGCAAACCACAAAGTGAAAAAGAGTTACACAGAAAATTAAATTCACTAAAGGAAGGTGGTTAACAGTGATTATAAGGACAGAATGTGGTGTTCAGTATTTTTCAGTTTAAATGCTTTTCCACATACACCTGTGTGTTTTGTTAGTATTACCTGCCCAGCTTGACAGAACCCTTCTCTCACCTTTTGGAAGGTGACAGACAAAAAGCAGAACAATACTCCTTGTAGTCGGAGAGTTTTTGTCATTTATATCCACTAACAAAGTATGGAAAGTGAAAGGGATGCAGTTTTGGCATGTGAGAAGTGTTAAATGTACAAGGGATATTTGTAGCAGTTTCCAGAAACATCTAACTAGAGACCGACAGGCAGGCAATAGCACCAAGGTTCAGATGCTTACTGTAAATATCTCACTCAACATTTTCTGCCATAAAATGTAGATTTTCCTCTGTGCCAACATGCTGTGCTGCTTCCATCTTGCAAAATGTGCCAGTCCATCTCATCTTAGAAGCGTTTCCCTTTCTGTTCCTTTTCAAGCTCTGTGTAAATTCCCTCAGTAGATATCCCAGAGACCCTTTTGGTCTGACCATGGGAAACTGTGAGATCTACTAAAACTGACATTGCTGTGCTGGATTTAAAAAAAAAAGTTTGGGAGTCACATTTGCCATGAAGTGACAAAGTCATGGTCACTTCTTATAATCTTCTTCCATCTGATCCATCATTTATAAATCATTCAATTAGTCCAAAGATAAAGCAGATTTATATCTGTCCAGCTCATTACTGTATGTTACAGATAACGAGGCAGTGAAGAAGTAGGTCATTGACTGTGAAATGGCCAGTAGATGTAGATCCAGAGACACTTTAGAACCTACCACCAATGTGAACATTAGAACTTCAGGAATATCTGCAGAAGTTCGTTAAGGGTGGGGACTGATTCCTGCAGGGTCCACGTCCAAGGCTGTAGCTTGGAAACTTGGAGAACATGATCTGGATTTGGAACATTTACTCTGGGTGACGTATAACGGTAAATGTATTTATTGTCACACTTCGTGCTTCTGTAGACTCTTCACTGATGGGTGTGTTAGGAACCCATCTATCATCAAGCTTCCAGGGTATAATCAACACTGAGGCTCATACTGAAATGTCTAAATACCAATAGATGTCACTGGATACATACTCACATCAATGAGAAATGCACCTTGACTACATAATTAGAAAACAAAGGATATAACTGTGATTTAAAATAAAAGGTGCAAGTATGTCAGAGGTCATCAAATTACATCAAAGACAGTGGAATGTCAAACTTCCAAACTGATGGAAAATAAACATTTTTGCTTTCTGATAGTTTATTACTCATTTTTTTACATATTTCCTGTCAAACATTAAGGTTGGGAAAGACAGCGAGTCCAGGGAAAGAGCCGCCCCTATTCCTTGTTCCTGTATGACTCTCCGTTTCTTCTGCCCATTGCTCTGTGCACATGGAATTTATGTCTTTGTCAGCCTCAGATCTGAAGGTGTCTTTCACCTCTTCCTTACAGTTTAAATCCTGTCTGACCTTATTTTTCAGTAATATTTTCATCTGAGCTACAACTCCATATATGCAGCAGCTGTTTTTCCCACAGTAAACATCATACAGTAAATAGACATAATTATTTGTTTTGAAGAAAGCAATTTTATACTATAGCAGAATGCTGACATTATACCGTTATTTGTATAATTCCTGTTATTCTGTATTGCATGACAATCCAACCAGACAAGCTTACTACTTACATCACCAGGCAAAAGTTTGGACACTCAAAGAGAAACACCTGTTTAAGTTCGAAGGGAGAGTGAAGGAGAAACAGCCAGAAAGTGCTCAAGTGTGGGAACTTCAGCACTGCTGGAAAAGTGTGCCAGGAGAATATTAAATTAAGATTTCTGAGAGAATGCCAAAAGTTTGCAAAACTGTAAACGAGGCAAGACATGGCTATTATGAAGAAACTAAAGTTTAAAATGGTTTTTCAGCACATTTTTGTTCACTGTGTAATTCCATATTTTTTGTAGCTTTAATACCTTCTCTGTTACTCTAAGAGGTAGGAAATGGTTACTAATACAGAGAATGTTTGCTCTGATGAGGTGTGTCCAAACTTCTGACTTGACTTGAGACTTTGTACTGCTGTGAAAACAATAACAGGGTCACATGCTTTCATGCTTTTGGGATTTTTTGCATTCAATGGAAAGTTAAACTTCAAAGTGCAAATATATAGTAATTTACTGCCAAATAATTAATTAGCACGGTGGTCTTCTTTTTTTTCTGATTTTCACAGTATTACACATAAATGCTATATTTAAGAATGTTTTTAAACTCCATTAGAACAGTCTTTGTACATGCTTGTATTAACATACATGTTGCATGTGTGCAGCCATTGTGACCAAACCATGTAAAATGTGTGACGGCCTGCATTAGCATGATGCTGAAGAGTTAACTGTGTCACAAAAGACACTCTAGCTCATCTTAAGGCTCAGATTGGCTGTTCTGTTGTTCTGACTGCTGACATTGGCTTGTTCTTCCACTGGTGATGACAATAGGAAATTAACCAGCTCCATGGCGATGACTCTGACACTGTAATCAGGGACATTAAGATGTTACGTTCTGTAAATACTCTTTTCAGATCCTCCCACTTTTCCCACTGTAGAACTAGAACTAACAGGGATCGCTGCTGTTTTTCATGCTTTACATTCTATTAAAGTAGATAAAATTCTAGTTTTTACCACACGAGGGAGGTAAAGAGCGCTGAGCCATTAGAAATGGGCAGTCAGTCTGTTTCAGCACCTGGTCAGTGTGGACAGCGCAGTGAATCTCATTGCTGAGACTGGGAGTGAAACACTACATGTGTGAGATGGAGGAAGTAGAGAAATCTGAAAAGTGAACATAAGGTTCTCCTTACGATGCTTTAGCCAACTGGCTCAAGACATTCATTGATATGCATAAAACAAAACGGTACGATTTCTGTCAGGGCCCAAACTGCAGTATAATCTCCATCATGTGTCACTAATGCAGCGATGCAGTGCAGCTCAGGGTGAGTAGCAGCACATCTGGGGTGCAGCCCTTACAGCTTTGTGAAGAAGACAACATGCATGATAAAAACTGAAATTTGTAACTCACGTGCTTCAAGGTATTACTGTCAGTGTTTGCTAAAAAAGAAAATAGACGCACACTTTTATTTAGAAAAAAAAAGAAGAAAAAAATCATTCTCAGCAGGAAATCCAGGACACTGCAAAAACTGAGGTATTGTCTAAAACACCTCAGATGTTCAGAGAATATCTCTCCTGCCTCGTAACTCCCAGCTCATGGAGTCACATGTGGGCGCTTGTTAAATTACACCAGAGGTTCTTCCTCTTCTTTCTTTTGCATTGTGAGTGCTTAAGAATTATTACTTTTCACTTTTATTGTTCTTTATTGCAACTGTTAGCTTCAACCTTATGCAAGATGTCTCTATAAATAATATTTCATGAACAACAATCTTGTTAATATGGATTTTAAATTGGAAAAAAGATCTTAAATATGGAAGTTGGCATAGAAAGATACTTGTCAAACCATTATGGAAAACTGGATCGAATCCAGTTCGGTCCTGAATTAGGTCAAAAAAGGCCTTCATTTGTGCTCCCAGTTAGGCCACAAACAGGACCTAATCTGCTCTCCCAGTTAGACCACAAAGAGAACCTAATCTTCTTTCCCAGTTAGACTACAAAGAGAACCTAAACTTTTCTGCCAGTTAGGGTACAAACAGGACATAATCTGCTCTCCCAGTTAGGCCAAAAATAGACCAATTGTCCAAGTGTCCATGTAAAAAAGAACGACGACAGCCTAGCTGCCAATTAAAGACAGACTTTGATTCATCCAAATCCATGACTAAAGATGAGCATCTGAATGTCCCACATTGACAACACAAACATGTAGACAGTCATGGGTTTTAACGCCAAACCTGAAACAAAACCAAGAGATTGAAGATGCAGAAAGATAAAACCAAAGATTAGTGCCACAAGGAAGGCCGTTCTGCTTTGACCACCAATCTGAGAGATCAATAGTAAAGCCTCTGTTTACACTGAAAATACAAAATGACCTTCTGAGATCATTGTGAATTCATGGAGGACTGTCTTTTTTCACAGATAATATTTTCTTTATTTACTCACTGCATTACATGAAAAAACAAGCATTACTAAGCAGTTATATTCACTTCAAAGTTATAAAGCAATTCAATGCCAATAAAGCATAGATGACATTATATCCTTACAGGAAAGAATTATCTACTTGGTATCAAAAACACATACGTGTGCATTTTTTTTTTTTTGAAATAGTACTTTATTAATCCCAGAAGGAAATTACTTCTCTGCATTAAACCCCCCCCCCCCGGGGGGGGGGGGGGGGGGGGGGGGCAGCAGGCAGCCACATGCAGCACCTGAGGACCTGGCACTGAGTGTCTTTCTCAAGGACACACCTGGATGCTGGGATTCAAAGTGGGAGACTTCCACATCCCAGCCTGATGCTCTACCCATTGTGCCACCAGACCGCTAAGGATTTCCTCTTTACTCCACTATGTAGGATGTACATACTGTCTTCAAGATGGTTCCAGAGACAGATGATGCAAATATGGACTGTGCAAAAGAAGCAGAGGTTTGCAGCAAGGTTAAACTGGGTGATCAGAGCAACTCTAGTCAACAAATACACGTGAAGTAGTTGGACAAGCAACGAGTCTGACTCTGCCATGTATAACCACAGACCTGAAAACCTGCTGATGTTACCTCTGACATAAAATGCAGCTAACGTGGCCGCTGGGCAGCACATGTGATCTTCAGGCATGTCTGAGCACAAGGTCACACATTCAGTTCTCTTCATAGCCTATCCTGCTTCATAATAGCTTCTTTTCACAGTGAAGTGCTACAAAATATACATGCACTGCTAAAAGCAATAGTTAGGCTATGCAATTATCACAGTAATAATGATGTAACAGTTGGATGTTTTTCAGTAGATTCGTTCTGGTAGGAAACAGAATTATGGGGGGGGAGTAGAACAGGCTAAACATAACATAGAACAACATAAACAATTAAAATTCCTGCCAGACAAAAATGCTAATGAGAAATAAAAGTTAAATTAGAGAAATGAGAATAGCTGGTCGAGAGGAATTCTGGGAAATCCCATCTCCCTTCTCTACAGTAATAAACTTTATAATAAACTCTGAATGTTTCAAGTCCACTCATCTGTGATTGTTGGTTTTGTTCTAATCTCATGGGGAAGTTTTTATTAATTTATATCTGCACTGCTGTTTGGTTTAGAATTGCACTTCGGTGAGTTCTCGCGAAGGTTATATCCAAAACAAATTAGTGGCCCAGACACCTTGAACTGTGGGAAATGGCTGGCTTAGATAATGGGCATTTATACACACCACACTGATGAAAAGAATGTTCTTGATCTTTTTTTTCACTGCCCCTGCCCCCTAGGGGTAAAGCTGTCAAGGGAAACAGAAATCAGTAAGGGAGACATTCGCATTCAACGGGAGCTCTGTGATTTGACCTGGCTCTTGTGTGATGTTCAACACATGTGTTCAGTTAAGTATAGATGGAGAGTGTGCAGTGATGGCAGTGTCGCGTTGCTACACACAGATCCCTCACCAACAGGTGACAGTCGAGCAACACTTACATAAACAGCACATATTCTGCGTTACAACATATTATTAATCAATAATGACACTTTAATTCAAAAAAACAATTTTTATCATAAATTTTCACTTTAAAAGTCATTTTGAGACAATTTATTCCATGTTACAGTTTAAGCAGGCGTTGAACATCTTGTAATTCAGTGCAACGGACCAATTATAATTAAGTTACATTATAAAACTGAAGAAGATAAACATCCATCTGTTAAATGTAATCCACCAGCACTGGTAAAATTATGAATTTAACTGGCAAAATAACAAAAACACTATACATACCAACACAAAAACTGTGAACATGTAGAATGTATCAGCTTGGTAGATTGGGTAAAATCGTACTGGGTGATTCTATTTAGTAAATACATGAATATGAAAAGAGATAAACATTGCCTTCCTATACCACGACATGAAATGAAATTATTCATGAACAGCATTTATTGTTCCGTGGTAAGATTCTTTATCAGTTCAATAATTTTGAATAAAAAAGATTTTACTTTTGATTAGCTTCTGTATCTGTGGCATGTAATGAATACAATATGTTCCACATTTTTCTCACAAAAATTAAAAGCATTTTCCTTGATTGGAATGAGACATCCCATAATTGACGCACTGCAAAAAGCGCAGTTCATTAAGTCTTTTGTTAGTTATTGCCGAGGATGCTGTCACAGGCAGGAGATGCAGGGGGACAGTAATTACGGTCCCTGCTTCCGCTGTGACAGAGCTCCGCGCGGCTCCGCGCCTCATTCCGCTGGCTTAATATTGCGCCGTGTTGCATGGTGATAACCTCGTCCCAGGTCTGTTCTTAATTTTTAATCAAAGCTGCATCCGGAGCCCCATTCCTGTCGCACTTCAACGCCTTCATTTAGCTTCCAAAAATGAAAGAGGGTAATGGGACCGTTATCGGAGAGGAATCGGCTCGCAGGAACGTACTTTAATGACGCGTGATAAGCACAGCGACTCGTGGCTGGATCGGCTGTTGACAGGACAGCTTAATGAGGTTATTTTGACTTATTTAAACCTATTCCATCATGTAAAAAAAAAAAAATCTAACATCTTTAGTTCCACTAGGGCTGTACTCAGTTTAACAATGCTGTGATGTCATTTAAATAAAGGAATCAGGGATGAACCTGAAGAGACACACAGTCCCTCACTCAATAAGGGCCTTTTTTCTTTTCATGTGCATTTGATAACAGGTTTTCCTGAATTCCTCTGTTACTGTATTGTAAAGATTACATCTGGAATGTTGCAGACTGAATTTTGGAGGTCATAGTACTCAGTGTGAAGAGTAGGCTGCATTTATAAAGCTCAAAGGGCCGGGGATAGCAGATATAATCAGGAAACTGTGGCTCAGATGTCCTGAAATGGCTGACATAAACAGAAAGATTAGTGCTTATAAAAGCTAGTAAGCAGGATACAGGCCCTCAGGCACTTGTTCAATAACTGCAGTTTCAGGCATGAAGCTTGTTTCGTTACCAGAGCAGGAAGCGTGCTATGTTAGGAAACGTGTAGCATATTGTCCATGCCCCTTCAGATCTACAGGTTCCGCTGATCTCATAGACAATGATGTTTGTTAAATCAGTGCAAAACTACGTGCTGTTAAGAAGCGCAGCAGCTTGCCAAATGGACCGAAAGGTCTGTGTACACAAATTTTAGCTCAAACAGTGCTCTGCCGATGCATTAAAAGGAACACTTACATTCAGTGCTGTGTAATTATTAAATGCTGACTGTGGAAAGGGGGGAAATAATATTTGTTTTAAAATTTCTTTTCATGTAAAATGTGTTGTATTTGTTGGCTCGCCACATGCAGTTAAATTAAAAAAAGCAGAGTTAACATGTCAGCAGTAGCAACCATGATGCTTACAGCTAGGTCTGCTGCTGCTTTTGCCTTTTCACAAAATCTCACATTTTCAGTTTCAGCAGTTTAACCTGTTTGTTTTCTGTTTTAGTCAATAAATAAATGTCCATGCTAATTACAATCCAAAACCATATTAACTGCCCGACAACCTCAAAACATTTTGTATCTTTGTTATTTATAGCGATTTTACAATTAGGCAATAAACATCATTACTTCACTTATTTCTGGTTTCACTGTTTCGTTGCTCTTTTCCAAGAAAGACTGCTGTATAAAAGCATACATGTGACAGAAAATATCAGGAAAGCTGTATAAGTGAACCAGAAAGCCAGAAATAAGGAACAAATGACTGAATGTAAAACAACACGAATATAATAACATAATACTTCATACCATGTGTATACAAGCACAAAGGCTACAAAGCTGTCGTGACTTTATTTTGTAATGGTCAGTTGAAAGTTAAGCCTGTGAAATGACAGGTGAAAACAGCGAGGTCTGAGTTTATGTACACAGCACAGCAGAACGTTCTTAACTGACATTACAATAATAGTATAATTAGCGTTTTCCTCTATGTTTATGACCAAATCACAAAACAGAACACATCTGGGCTTCATGCTTACACTCTCAGAGCGAAGAGAGCAAAACTAATCAGAGTTCATCTTAAATAATGAAACCACGATTGCTTTCCCACTCGCTCCCTTTATTTCCCTGGACTTTCATGCATTTGCAATGCTGTGCAAACAATCGCCTCCCACGGCAAACAAGTATGAGAAAGAGACCAGGGCAAAGGTCCTAAACAGAGATCTGCCTTTTGAATGTGCCTTCCAGCTAATGCTCTAAGCATCCATTATTGGAGCTGTGTGCAGTGAAGGTTTAGTCCTCGGCAGAAAAAAAAGGCTTTGATCTCTAAGAAAAACAAAGTTTATAGTGGAATATTTGCCACTGTAATTTGGGTAGAACTTTCAGTTTAAGCTTCAAGTGGATTTTCTCACATGTTATCTGCTTTGCTAGTTTACTTTGGGAGAGAAAGCTATAAGGACAGAGCAGGTCGTCTGTCTTCACTTGCATTGAATGTTTTGGACACAAATATCCATACAGTAAAGCACATAAATGGCATTTGTGATGGTTATTTGGGGAGCAGGAGAGACTGGAACGCTTCTCTGGACGCACACAACTACTGAAGGGGGTCAGAGGGGAGGCGTGTCATCCCAGTTAGCTGGTTTAGCTCATGCAGTGTGACAGCGACTTCAGGGCACGTCCCAGCACGTCACTGCAAGCTGCAATGCCAAGTGGACAGCATCCCAGCATGCATTTAGAACGTTTTATCTATGAGCACCTTTTCACATATTTCACTGGGGAGTTCATTTAGCAGGGAATGCCGTAATGAGAAAACACAGCTCTGTCAGAGAGGGAGGGGGGGGGGCTGCTTTAGTGCTGTGGACAAGGTATTCAGTGTCGACAGGAAGAAAAAAAACTTCAATTAAAAAGTACCACCGAACATATTTTCAGATTTTTATAAACCACAAACTGACACATACCACCGAACTGATACATACCAACTAACTGACACGTACCTCTGAACCGTTACATTCCACCAAACTAAACTGACACATACCACCGAACTGATACATGCCAACTAACTGACACGTACCTCTGAACCGTTACATTCCACCAAACTAAACTGACACATACCACCGAACTGATACATACCAACTAACCGTTACTCTTGTGGTTTTCCAAATGAAGACAAAATCTAGAGTTTCTGGTTTCAGCAAAGTTTTTTTTTTTCAAACGTAGCAAAGTAAGAGCAAGACAATGATACTCCATGGAGCACTTAGCACACACACAGCGACTAACCACACTGGCCCCACTACAACAAGCACTCACCTCTTTTTACACACTTGTTACACATTGACAACCTTTAACCAATTCCACACTGATGATCTTTCATTACCTGCTTATGAAGTTTCACCAATCACATTTTTTGTGTAGCTGTACCACATAGCCAAAAGATACATGTAGCCAGTCGTATTTTATTCCCACTAATGATGTTTGACCAATCACATCCTTACACCTTCTAGGGTCCTTGCTACTACAGTCTTCTAACAGTCCAAATTAGGGATGGCATTCTGCCATTTTATCTCCAAATTTCAATGTAAATCACACTTACATCCGTGTCTCAGGCCCAAAAATAATACCGATGCATAGTTCTTACAGCATCGCACAAAGGCCTAAAATGTCATAATGATACCAACATTGCTTATATGCTATCATCCAGCGGGTACAGTGACCTTTGTGCGTCCAGTAATGGCAAAGTAAAGGAGCCCGACCAGGCCTGTGGGAGGATTATACTACATTATTAGGCCAAAGGTAAAAGTAGTTATGCAGCCTTCCACATAAAGTTATGTTTGGACTTAATGATTACATATAGACATATATTGTGATTACATAGGGAAATAGATATAGCAATATGGAGTATGTGTCCACTCAATGATGACTCTTGATTCTGGTTAAATACATGTAAAAATCACCTATATTACATACCACCGAACCGTGACACGCCACCTAACCGATACATACCAAACCGCTCTAAACAGCCAACTGTGAACTATAATGCAAAGTTGCTCCAACACATCTGAGGTTCATAATGCAATCAAGCGCAACACAGCGCTGACACACTGATTTATTGTAAGTTTTTTTTCTTCATTTTTCACCACAAGGCTGTCAGGTGTCTGTTGTGTATTTGTGAGAGAAAGTTGGGTGCTCATATCCCCTGCACTCTGAAACACCAGCACCTTTCCCAAGACTAAGTTTCTCTTATGTAACCACAGACATTGCAATTGCTATCCTGACATCTACAGAGCTGAAGAGTTTTCAACAGAGGCTCATTCAGAGACCATCGTTTCAGCATAATGAGAGGAAGACATTAGGAATGAAAAATAAATCAGCAAAGAGTTTCCAGAGATCATGGATGTGCATGCCTGAGTTATTGGAACCATTCTGGGAGCGGGAGATTACAACAATGTTGTGAGCAATTACTGTGTAAATAGTGAGACTCAAGATCATTATATATGTTTCCCCTGCACCCCCCATGTAGAGCTCCCAGACAATTAAGGTGTCCTAATAACAGTGCCTTCACTGCAGAGGTCACACTAAGCATTTTTTGGTGGTTTTGTGCCTGGGGTAAACAACCTAGCTCACGTGGTCTCGGAGTATGCGATGGAGCAACATCTGCAGACAAAGACTGCATTCATGTTAGGGACACTTAGTAAACTCCTTTAAAAGGCCCCCAGAAGAGCGGGGGGGGGGTGTTTCAAAGTCCCATCAATAGGGCTTTTATGAGGAATCTGGAACATGCCAGTCTTGCAAGAAATGTTCAGTCATCCCTGGTGTGGAATCCAAGCAGCCTCGCCTCATGAAGATGACCTTGATGTAATACCAAGTGACACATGACCCTCACCCCCAAAATGGAAGCTGTCTATTATGGAGATGATGCTCTCAGAGCTGCCGGCATAACTGTGCATTTGAGGAACATCAGGGATTAATATAGATTAAAGATTACGATCATCAGACACACGAACTCCACTTCCCATTTCCGGACACTGGAACAAACTGGTGACCACTATGAAGCAACATCTCCTTCAGGCCTCAAATAAAATGGGCCGTCTGTGGTCCTTCATCTTAGAAGGACACAGGCACTGATATTGTTCTTATAAAATATATATGGTCATCTTAACTAGCACAGAATATACCCAGCCCTCATTTATCAAAGTGAGAATAAAACAAAAAAAAAACGCATACTCACAAAAATCTGAACTTTTTCATTATCCGCTGTATAATGTGCTGTACATGGCCAGTAAATGCCAAGCTTTAGGAAACATTACTTCTGCATGTGTTGACACCAGGTCCCATTTACAGTCGTGTCCTTTAATGCAGAAGCTTTGCCTGTAATGCATATTCATTCATCACCCGAACACGGAGCACCATAGCGACAGACGAGCATCAGAGTTTGGCAAATGCATAGTGTAAGGCAGCTAGGGGGAGTGTTCAGGACCCACTGACACCACTTCAGTAAGCGTGTTCAGTAAATAGAGAAGAGCAACACACTGGGTAATGGTCTGATAAAATCCGATATAGCATTCATTGTGTTTATGGGCACTTACAAATAAAAAACCATCACACATCATCACACAGCAAGGCTGCATTCTGGCTCATCTCTTTATCGCTGCATCATATTGCATCAACATTTATGGCACTAAAATCTCCTTAAAATCTCCTTGGTCTTCTGTGTGACACAGTGTAATTTAAAAAGCCCACCCTCAGAAGATAAGGAATATGGCATATCTTTACAGGAAAAACTCACTGTAAATGTCAACTCTAAAAGTGGCCCTCGTTTATAAATGTAGAAGCAAAGACTTCAGTGCAGACAAAGGCTTTTTCTCATTTTTATATTCTTTTTTTTTATTATCCATGAATAAATACAATGGATGCCAAAAAATAGCTATAAAAAAATGTAGTTTCCTTATTTAAACTTTTGGATCCCCACAGTCATTTTCTCTATTAACTAACATTTGTCGAAAGCTTATGTTATTCTCCCAAGTGCTCTTAAATTCAAGTGAATTTTTCACTTTTGCAGGTAAGGAATGTGAGCCTTTAATGTGTGTTGAGCGAAGCGACACCGAAGACACACGTGGCACTTCTAACTTCATGGATGTTAGAAGGCTCAAAGCTCGCTTTAAACTTCTGAGTCTCTCAATGGAGCCTTTGAGGTGACCGTTGTACAAATTCATCCAACGCTGACCATCCGCAGACTAAGTGACTGACATTTCGGTGAACACCTCTTTAAAAGACCATAGTCTACATTTTGCCGGAATTCTGTTTTCTCTAACAGGATCATGGATGCAAGCAGAAAATCATCGATGTCCGTGACTGAACAACACTATGAAAGGTTAGAAGACTTTCCTGCTCAAACCTTTCATTTATAAATTAATGTTATCCCCAAACCCTCCCTCTGTTTGGTTTCCTTTTTCCTCATTTTACATTAAGCACACTTTTGGAGCTATGAGCTGGAGCAGTTCTGGACACATTTCTAAACAGATGTCTGTGTTTTGCATTACAAAAATTGTTGTCCAGAGAAATATACAGTTTCTCTAGAAAATATAAAAAATTTCCTTTCAAATAATTATTACTTAACAAAGATACAGAAGAACAAGCTAAGTAATGGTTTGCTGCTTTAAGTAGACAATCAAACTTGTACTTATATATTCACTGAGCCCCTGTGAGCAGGAGGTTAAAGTATGTTTAAAACAAGCCTTCCTCTCCTCTAGGTGCAGAGTTTACAGACGACCCAGGAGTTAGCAGTAATGGAACAAGCCTTCACAACTTTACTCATAACAGGCACCCTGCTCATTGGTCACTGGTACAGAATCACAGTCCTACAAGACCTGAACAAAATATCAGTCATCCCACCAAACCTTAAAATGCACACAAAACAGGACATATTTAATACAGCAAAACATTCAGAGGAACTATTGTTCTTTCTTGTGAGCATGACCTCAGACAATAGTAAAACTGTACTTCTAATCAGTCATGGGCCATGTGTTTTATGTTTTTTATAAAAGCTTAAGGGTTTTTTTTCCTTTTCTGATAGTTAAAACGACAGTGTTGTTCTCGTTATTTTTTTTTATTATTTTAGCAGCAATAAGCAAAGGTAATCAGATCCACTGTGATATTGTCTACCTGTTGAACATTTGAAAGGTCACTGCAAATGAACATGAGAGATAGGGCATGCCTGCTGAAAAAATATAGCAACCTCTGATTATAAAAACATCCACAGGAAAACAAAGTACATAAAGTCGTACTTACAAAGCAGGCCTTAAAACTAGCCAGCTTAGACGTTATTCTGTTTTTAAGAAGGCTGGCTGGCTGACCCATCATGGTGTAATGGTGGGTTGTACATCATTCCGTCCAATACTGTGTGCTCTCTAATGTTTTGGTGACAGACATGAAATAATTACCACTTGCAGACGTGCTGAGCTGTTAGACTGTGTAAGGTCACGCTGGAAGGGTGTGACCCACACAAGCCGGAATGACCTTGCCAAACGAGGCCCTGAGAAGTAACGACACACCATGCAAATTACCGTCCTGGTGAGACCTGCTTTGTATAGAACCATTTCATTTTCTATGATGTCAATTGAGTGGTGAGAATAGCTTTAATGAAAGAAAGGTTTTATGGTCATAACGCAGCTAAGTCCTTCATTAAATTGTTGTAAATTTATGCTAAAGTTCACGCAGTGTCAGAGCAGTGAAATTTGAATATTTTATTCATCCATTAATATTTTACAAAGGAATGGAAAAACTATTTCTTATAAACACTGCTGTCATCATAAAAATACTTTCAAAAAACAAATGGCTGTTTTTTTTCATCATTGCCAGCACCAAAAGCATGGAGCCACCATGTCGGTTAATTTAGCCGTGTTTCCCAGCAGACACCCTGATGGAGCTGCGAGGAGGTGCAGACAGCCGTACTGCACTTTCAATTCTAATGAGTGCCATTCGGTGTGTTTGTCGCCCCTACACCAGCTGGATATCGACTACAGTTTTGACAGTAATTGGATTTCACAACAAGCCTCGCCCCTGTGCCAGCCATGGCTTACATTGCTGTCGTCCCCTTAGAGTACCTCTGGCTAAGTCTCAATGCGGTTTCCCTTGGCTACCTTCAACATCCAATAATAGGGGCCTCATGCATCGTTGGCCAACTTTAGTTGTATTTATCTTCCGTTTCAGCCTAGCGCTGCATTTTGCTTGCAAAGAGTAACATGGAAAATTAAGAGACCTGCATTTAGAATTAAGGTCCTACAGAGATTCTCATTTGCTTCTGTCCTGCGGTTTTCTGCATGCTGTAGTAGTGTCATTGAAAGAGAGAGCTGTTTAAATCTTTTTTTCAGTTCTATTTTTCTGATTTTTGTGTTTTTTCCTATAATAAAGTGCTAAATATTTGTGGTGGAAGAAAAAATCATAAGCAATTTTGTCACTGTTGCATTTGGTTAAAATTGTAAACCTTTTTGGTAATTTTATCGGTGCCTGGATTTCTGTCAAACTCGTAGTTTAATGAAATGTCAGAGTGTGGAAAATGTCATTAATCACAGAACTAATCTGTCTGGGGTTCTTTGCCACACAACTACGCTAACTGCCTCTCGTCAGGTAACGTCACAAGAGAATCGATCACAATCTAACCTGTTAAAATTAACTCGCAATACAACTGTATAAAATAGTGTGCTTTGCTCATTTCATTTCCTGCTCCAAAATGCCTTTATTATTTTGACCACAGCAAAATAAACCGCTGCCTTCTAGCTGCTAGTGGATACACACTGGTTTGACGAAGCTGCCATTTAAAACTTTCCATTTTGATCATATCAGGTTGAATTATTATTTATTATTATTATTAATATTATTATTATTATTATTAACAGTCTAATCCAGACAATAATATAAGATAAAATAGCACACAAACATTAAACATAAAATTGTTTTAATTTTAAAATAAAGTTACAATGTAGTATTATTGGATATGTTGATTGCTTTGGTCAAAAGATGAGGAAGGATTTTAAAAAATGTGAATTTCAGAAATAAAACTGCAAGAAACAGCAAAAATGGGCTTTGCAAGCAATATACTTTCAGCTGTTCTTTTGAGGAGAATTTCTGATGATTCTCCACTTAACTTCAGGCAGAATATTCAGATGTCACTTCAAAGTACTCTGTCTAGCAGAGCAGTGATATTGTGAAAACACAGAGTGGAAATTTACATGTTTATCTGAAAAATGGTGCTATTTCATATATTTTTGACTGCATTCCTAATGATGTTGGCTGATGAAGTGTCGAACTCTATGTCATGGTACATGAGAGATTGTCAGCTTGTGTATTTGACATTACACTGCAATGACGAGGAAAGGATGGTAACATCTGCGAATGGCTTTAAAGAAACTGCAATTAGGGGTAAATATATGCAATTCTAATGATTTACAATTTCCATGGAGTTTGCAATAAAATGAGTCTTTTGAGCTTTTTGGTTCCATCTTGTTTATGCGTTTAAAAAAGCATGGAATAATGTAACGCTATTCCAAGCCTAAAACATGAAGTGCTGCGAGTTTGTGAGCCTGACTCCCCACTGGTGGAGAAGATATGGAGTAAAGGGTCCCCTTGACACAGTCAAGGATGCAACCTGTTGCAGTGGGAGGAGCTAAGAAAATGAGTGTCAGCCAATCATTACTCAGCTGCTGATGTGGGAGTGCAAAGAGTGGGAAAAGACTGATTCAGTGTGTCAGTGCTGCTCTAGCAACTGGCCAAGAAAGCTAACATGAACACTGAAAATAAATTCTGCTGTTTGGTTTGGGTTTTGAGGTAAATCTTTTGTGTTAAGTTCCTCAGAGTACAGAAACCAGAATGCCTCGTTAATTAGAGTACTTACATGAGTATTACAGCATGTGTAATCAGCATAAAGGTAAAGTCTTGCAAATAACATTGATCAAAACAGAAAAGGACAGTATGTCGTTTAGACAACCTAGAGCAGAATAACATTTGTTACTAGAAAATTATGATGAGACATATTGGATACTTGTAAAAGAGAACACGGGAGGCAAGATCCTCGATGCAGAGTGTTTATTGAGGGAACAGAAACGGATGATCCAAGAAG
>JABJVR010002934.1:0-16600 GCA_025773905.1 Chitala chitala | reverse complement strand
TTTAATTAAAAATTACAAATTTTTTTTAAAACTGCGTGTGCTCTTTTATTAAAAAACAATGTATATATGGAAATTTAAATTTAAAACAGAGATCTTTTTTTAAAAAAAAAAAAAAAAAAAAAAAAAAAAAAAACTTCGAAGAAAATTAGTATAGGTTCTCAAAGTCAACTTCAGAAGCGGATTCTAAAACACAATTCGTGTTATTCGTGGATAATTTATAAAAATTTAAAATTTTAAAACTCTTTCATGTTAATTTATATTAATTTTGTTTTGGTCATCTTCCTGCTTTTTGAAGTCCCACAAGTTAACTGATTTGGCGTTTGAGTATCAGATTCAGGTCTACCAAACTAAGCCTTGAGTACCATTACAGTGCTGCTACTTGCTGTAAGTATTTGTCAACTTAAAAAAAGATGTAAAGTGGGTGGGGTGATGGAAAGGGACGGGAAAGGGGGAGGGAGGAATATAACTCCTGCTCCCCACTTCTAAAGAGAAGAAAGAAAACAGCAAATAACTAGACAAAACTGCAACAACGTGCCTGTCTATGATTACAGAAATTAGTCTGACAGTCTACATACTCACGACGGCTCCCAAAACGCTCAAAGACGATCAAAAAATCAGCCGTGTTGAACACATCGCTATAATAACGGCAAAAGGTACAGCTGTTCACACAAGATATTAAATGAAACAGGAATTTAAACGTCGCTATTTCATTGCGCTATATGGCCGACGGAATTTTTAAATATAGTTTTAAGAAAGACATGAGATCGTCCTGCTGAATCTGCGATCCGTTAAATCACGGGAGAAGAACAAAATAAGCGGTAGGAATATATACGTCGGTTGTGGTCATTATTGTTCTGTGACTGCAGTAGTGAGTGTGTGAGAGAGACTGTGCCAGTGTGAGTGAGAGAGAGAGAGAGAGAGAGATCGTGCCAGTGTGAGCGAGAGAGCGAGAGAGAGAGAGAGAGAGAGAGAGAGAGAGAGAGAGATCGTGCCAGTGTGAGTGAGAGAGCGAGAGAGAGAGAGAGGAGAGATATTGTGCCAATGTGAGTGAGAGAGCGAGAGAGAGAGCGAGAGCCAGAAAGACAGAGAGAGAGAGAGAGAGAGAGAGAGAGAGAGAGATACACAGTTAAAGAAAGAGAGAAGAAAGCGAGAGGGAGGAGGGAGAAAGAAAGAAAGAGGGGAGAGAGAAAGACAGAGAGGGGGAGACAGTGAGAGACAGAGAGAGAGAGAGGGAAGGAAAGAAAGAGAGGGGAGAAAGACAGAGGGGGAGAGAGATGGAGAGAGAGAAAGAGAGAGGGGGAGAAAAAGAGAGGGAACGAGAGAGAGAGAGAGAGAGAGAGAGAGAGAGAGAGAGACAAGGAGGGGACGGCTTTTCATTATGTACCTGTATTTCGGAAAGCACTTTGAGTATGCAATACCCAGTACAGCCTCTCTATAAAGCCTCCGACCACAGTTTTTCACACACTTCGCTTCTGCAATAGGACTCCCCTTGGCCACATGAAACATGGAACGCAGTACAAAAACGAAGCCACTTAATTGCTATAGTACACTATTTTTTCATCTTAACGTACTTAAGCACTTGTCGGCTTCAGTCCGCTTTGCCTTGGTGTGTGTACGGGTGCCCTTCATCTTAACCTCTCCCCTTTAATGCGTTTTATATCAACTCTCCCTACGCCGCGCCAGTAAAAATGTCACCGGGTAAAGCCATAGATCAAATCTGACGTAAAATAATGGATCGTTATTTATATTTGTATTCATCTGTTCAAAAATCGCGTTTTCCTCGGTGTAGCATGAGATATGTTTTTATTTTGGGAGAAACTGCTTCTCTGGTTGACAGAGAGTGCATGTGTGTATTCGATGGGTTAAGATGACAAGTGTACACGTGAAGCGTGTGGATAAATGCAATTTGGTACGTGCGTATTTGTGCAGATAAGCCAATATCCCTGTGCTTGCTCCTTTATAAGCATAAATATTAGTTAGCACTGATACTTGAAATAAGTGGGTAAATGACTTATTTTGTGTTTGTATTTTCCAGCAGAATCTGCACGTGCTCGGGCAGTGTGCATCTAAATGGGGTTTTAAATAATGCATTTGCAATCTGATGGGATAACACCGATCGCTGGTAACTTGTTCCCCGCTTCTCTTATACTTCCCTTCAGTAGCAAAATAGCTCTTTCCTTTGCTGTTTTTTTTTTCCTTACAATATTTGAGAAAGAAGGGATGCCTGCTTCATTTTCAGCCGTATTCAGAGCTCACGCGCTCCATGGAGGTGAATTAAGTGTGAATGGGGTCAGTCCTGTTGTTCTTATTACTACAGGGGCCTTTGGCTCGTGTAATTTAGGTTAAAGACCTTTCTCAAAGGTAACGGATAAGCGCCCCTCCCAGGACCTGAGCTTGTAACGTCTTGGCTGTGGGTCCGCTCCTGAATGCCTGTGCTCCCCGCAGCCTGACTGACAACCGCTTTAAATAAGCAAAAATGCGCGTTAGGTTCGTATACAGCTGAACACTCCGCGTGTGTCCGGGTGTTTCTGTCACCGGGCAGCGAGACCACAAACAGAAGCCATTCTTTAGGACGCTAGTCATTCAAAGCAATTAGAGATACTTAAGTATGCTTTAAATGGCCACATTAATATGCAAGCGAGAGCACTTTAAGCAAAAAAGTGCAGGAGAAGAGGTTTTTTTTATTTTTTTGTAAAAGGCTCTGGCTGCAAAACCCAGCCAAGACTTGGACCTGAGAGATATTCCTGCTTTATTTTCCATAAACACATTCTCTGACACCTCATTCTCTGGGGAGGTTCAGTGGTATCTTTCAGTTACCCTGAAAACGTGTTATTACAGTACTAAATAAAGATAACACACATTTCGTGCATGTGGGGATAAAAAAAACTTTTATATATGTATGAATATGCAGGGTCTGAAAGTCCTTTAAATGCTATAAAGCTACCATTTTGATGCATTTGAATTCTGAATGCCAAGGCAGGTTGTTCCTAAACAACATGGCTACTCCCTTTGTGAATGGAGAGAAATGCTATAGATAATGAAGCTGATGGCTCCCACGCTTAATATTTTTTAATGTAATTAACATAATTTCTAAGTGAAGTGTACCTAGGACTGAAGAAACACTTAAGCTCCTTCCTAAAAGGCACCACAAGCCGACTGAAACAAGTAGTGCAGAAAGTTCTGATGGACTTTCGACGCGCACGAGTTCTAGGGTGGCTGCGCCCGTTATTTCAAGTGCCGAGACTTCATAGACACAACCTGTGCAAGACATGCACCAGTTGAGGAAGAGGAGGTGGATTATCAGGAATGTGAAGATCAAACACACGTTGCTTTCAGATGTTCTTCAACAGAGCCGACCTGTCCATTGCACCAGATAGGTGGATGCCTAGGGTCCTGTCATGGGCAGGGAGTCCCCTTGGGGCTTTTTTTATAGATAAGATGAAATATAAGGTTGGGGGCCCTCGGTCTTGATCTCGCCAAGAGCCTCACAGACAAACAGGCTGCCTCTGTTCCTCTACAAGAAACAGGGAAGTGAGGGAACACCTCTCCAATCCATGGTACATCTGTAACCATTACAGCCCGTTCAGTTTCTCAGTCTGGATGGTGTTTAGAGGCCTTCATGTGGGGAAAAAAAAAAGCTTTAAGCTTTGAAATTACCACTGCAGCATTTTAACAGATATATATGCGAAATCAAGGATGAATCAGGAATCTTGTAATTCTTTTTTTCTTTTGAATTTAAAACCAACATAGGTATGATTCTGCATGTAGGATGGCCGGATGATTTTGTGTCACCAGTGGTTTTAAAGGGGCATTTTGTCAGGATAACGAGATGCTTGTCTTTTTCTGTGGTACAGATTACTGTGATATCTTAATGTTTTTCAATCATACTACAAGAAGAGACAGAACATTCATTCATCTTCTATACCGCTTCATCCTATTAAGGGAAGCCTGGAGCCCAACCCAGGAGACATAGGGTGCAGGGCAGGGGACACCCAGGGCACGCACACACACACCCAAGCACACGCTACAGGCAATTTGGAGACACCAATTAACCTAACCCGAATGTCTTTGGACTGTGGGAGGAAACTGGAGAACCCGGAGAAAACCCACAAAGCACAGGGAAACATGCAATCTCCACACACAGACCCAAGATGGGACTGAAACCCCAGACCTGGAGGTGCGAGGCGACAGCGCTAACCACCACACCACAGTGCCGCCAGAGACAGAACAATGGGAGCACAATTGGAGTTACATGGCACAAGCTCCAGTTGGCATGAACCTGCACGCCAGTCAACAGTCACAAAAATGCAAATTTAATTACGCTTTAACATAACCCAAGCGTTGGCTGACATTGATCCCTGCAGCTACGAACGCAAGAAGCAACACGTGAAGTAATCCGGCTTTACCAGCGCGCATCCTGTCATGTCGCTTTTCGGACGTCTCACAAACGGAGTTACAGGATGAGACAACCGTACAGTCAGTAGTCATGGGATAGGAAATATGATTAATGACAATCGTCTCAGTGGAGTCACTTAACATGCGACAGACAGAGAGCACTCATGTTGCCCCGATCCCTGCCTCAAGATTTTTGGCCAAAACAAGTTCACTGTTATTCTAAACACGTCGGTATGTGAAACCGAAAACACTTCCGTCAGGTTGCGACACCGGTTTAGTACTTTAGTCTTTCACCTAAAAAAAGTGACTCAGCATTGACAAGCAGCCTATAAATATCCAATTTGTGTTATCATCGCAAGCTTCCTTATCACTTTGCTGCATTCAGCGGCCGCCTTGCTGGAGCCCATTTAAACACGTCCCTGTAATCTGTGCGCCCTTATCGCCCAATGCATGATTAGACGAGTCGCTTTGCACAGCCTCAATCCGTCATCTGCGAAAGCAACCAATTACATGGTTTTTTAAATAGCCATTCTAGCTCAGAAAGCGTCTAGTGGTTAAGTGTGTGTACTGGTTAAAGAGACAAATCTCTAACCTGAGTTTATAGCAAAAATCCAAGACAGGATTTTTCAGATGTACTTAAAGGGTACTTCAGCAGAACCCCAAAGTTTCAGTAAAAATTACACATGTATAAACTGGAGAATATTAAATATGACATCAATATATCATTATAAGAGCCATTTATATTTTTTAAAACTGCTTTCGGTATAAAACTGTTTTTCCAAAATAAAGGACTGAGACTACATGAATAGTATTCTCATTGTGTTATATACATTCAAGATGGCGGAGGGCACAGACATATTGACCTCTGGTTCAAAGGCAAAGGGCTCATTCCTAAACAACTCACTCATGCTCACCTTTCCAAAGCACAGAAATAATAATGCCACGAACCTCTTCCTCACAGACACCTGCCCTTAAATTGGTGTATAACCATTTCTTGCTGCTCATTCTATTTAAATTACTTCATGTTAATTATTACTTTGCCTTCCTATTATCATGTCTTGACTGTATATAATTATGTTTCTGCACTGTGGACCGGTGCACGTGATGCCGTAGCTCTGCGTATTGTACAGATGGCATGACAACAACGGCTGCTCGGCTGTTTTTATTTTAATGTAAATTTTTTTTAGGACATGCTTTATTGCTACTATAGATTGCTAATAAATGCATTTCAGCATTGCTTTTTTACTACAAATAAAGTATTGATGTTTTTGTGCATTGGCTTAGCTATAGATTTTATTTAAACATTCTGCAAAAAAAGTCACTGATTAAACTGCCACGACTGTCCAGACCATTTCCGTTAACAAAACACTGAAATGTTCTACAACCTATTTGTGACCTTTAATTACCACCATATAAAAAAAAAAAATAATAATTCAAAATGTTTTTGAATGATTCTAAAATTGCTTAAATTCATATTAGCATCTTTAAAGGCTTTTACTGTTGACTAGTTTCACCAAGACTGTTTCAGGCGGTTTAAATTCTGATTAGATACTAAGTGCCACAGTGATACTGTTGGGAGGAGCAGAGAAAAAAAATTGAAAACTGAAGCATAAATTAAGCAGTCAAAACAGCTTGACATTTTGTTACTGGCTGTTTTTGAAAAACAATGAAAATATGTAGCTGTTTCTTAAAATCTAAAGGAATCGTACCTCATTCCTGGCAGATTTTTGCGCAGTGCTTGGAAAACGTCACTGAAAACAGTATGGTGGCTCGAGTGCCTAAAATCTTATTAATTTCCACATTGCTAAGCCTGCCAATAGCCTCCTCCTATCCCTGCAGCTACTTACATTCCACCCACCCCCGCCCCCAATTTCTGACAGCAGTGGCAGGTGTGCAAAGAGGGGGGAGGGGCAGCCGACAGGTGGCCGCGATCCGGAGCCCTCCGTGATGCATGGCGAGTTCTTGGTGTGCCGCTGGGCTCGGACCTCCAGCTGAGCCGGCGTTGAGCGTCAGCAGGCTCTCGAGGGATGGCGGCAGGCAGAAACGGGCCGCTATGTGTGTGAACACGCACGCCGAATTGTACTCGATGTCGTACGCCACATCTGCAGCAATCCATCAGCCCCCGTCTCACCACGGTCCCCCCGTCTTGCCACAAGGTCATCCTATCCCAAGAATTGATTTGAAAAGAGATTACATTCACATTATGCTTACATGTAAGGAGGCGGTCACAGCATTGTGGCTGAAAGACGTTTGTGAATTTGGTGTCACAGCACGAGGGGCCGGCTTATTTGGGCTGCGATGAGGTCGGCCAGTGAACGTGTGCGTTTTGTAATCCTGTAGGTGTGTCGCCTTCTGTTTCACCCCTTGTTCCTGTTCTGGCGCTGTTCGATAATGTGCCTGCTGTTTATGCCGTCTGTCTTGATAAATTCCCCCTTTCTCCCACACACAGGAGGGGAAAGGTTAATAAATGAGCTCTGTGTGTGCGCGTGTGTGTGTGTGTGTGTGTGTGTGTGTGTGTGTGTGTGTGTGTGTGTGTGTGTGAGAGAGAGCAGCCAGTCTCTTAAGATTGCAGTTTTCATGACTAGCTGTTCTTGCTGTTATACCTATTTGGGGATTGTCCAGTCTGGTGATTTACTATGTTCATTCCATGTTACCTCTCCCCCCCCTCTCTTTCCCTCTCCTCTCTCTCTCTCTTTCCCTCTCCTCTCTCTTTCCCCCTCTCTCTCTTCCTCTCCTCTCTCTCTCCTTTCTCTGTCTACCTCTCCTTTTTCACTCCCTTTCATCCTCTCTTCCCTTTATGTTTTCCTCTGGCCTCCCTTGCTATCCTTCATGCATGCTATCCATCCTGTTTCCCCATAATCCCTCACTCTCCCGATAATATAAAGCACACATCAATAATACATTCCAATCTGCCAAGCTGTCATTTTGTGAACTGTTGATTTTACTATAACTTTTATTTATGAATTCTTTCACTTTTTTCTGCATATTTCCGATAAACTTTTCTCATTAAGGATTATCTTTGTCATGTTTATTTATTCTGACAGCATCCTGGAGAGATTTTTCAGTCTTTACTAAATATCACACAAGTACAAACTGGGAACTTCCAGTGAGTTTTCAATTTCATTGAAAAAAGTAAGTAAAACTGGAAATGACAGAACACAATACATTTGGCCAGTCTTGCAAAGCACTGTGTGGGTGGGGTGTCCTTCTAATTAATATTCATAAAGTTCGTTTTGATAGACATTTTGTATGTGGGATGAAACAGCACCCAACAGTCCCAACAGTCATCTTAAATCTAAACGATGTCAGAGTTTAACTTGTCTTTCCCTATTAAGACATTTTTTTAACTTGCCGGAACAGAAGAGGAGGATTGTTCCATCTTCCATACTACTGATCCTGCACAGGTCAAAGGTCAGCCTGGAGCCTGTCCCTGGTATCTCAGGGCTCAAGGTGGGTGACACCCTGGACCTGTGCCCTGGGATGGGTGCCAATTTAGAAATGCTAATCAACCTACAATGCCTATCTTTGGAAGAAATTGGAGTGCCTGGAGGAAACACCCAAGGCGCAGGAAGAATATGCAAACTGCACACACAGGGTGTAGGTGGGATTTGAAAATGGAACGCTGTGGCAGCTCCCCTCTGGGATTGTAACTGAGAAATTAAAGTGCAGTTACAGTATGTCATACATCCTTCCATTGTAATTTTATTGTTTGCTTGTGCTGGGGGGGGCCACCCATGTTCAAACCCGCTTCCTCCTAGCCCGCAGAGTTACTAGGAAAGATGATTAGCCCACTGAGCTAAAGACCCAAGTCCCTTGATAGGGGGACTAATCGTACTCTTGTCCTGACAGCCTGGAGATTCTCTTGTAGCACTTTCACACTCCACTACACTTTGGAATCTTGCCTGTGTTTTTATGGTATATTTTCATCTTACGGAGAAAGCTGAAAACCTTTACCTTAACTGTCAATCAATCCTTGTAATGCTTAGCGCATTTTCTCTGACATTAAGGTATACCATGGGCAGGAATGGAAAGGGTGCCATTTTCCCACCAGTTCACATTACCATTACCTGACATTTGGAGGGGAGAGTGTCCACTTATCCCGACGCTCGTGTTTCTATAAATAGGAAAGATTGCTGCTTTTGCGTTTAAGTGCCGTATATAAATACGCTGGAAAAATACTAACGGTCGGATCTACGGTTTGTAAAACCAACGTTTTGTTGTGTCTACATAAAAACAGAAGCAACAAAAAGCGACCTGCTGTTCTGACAGGACAAGTTATATAGATTCGCGTCCTACATTTCCCTGTCGGTAATGAGGCTTGTCAGACAGAAGTATTACAACTTGGACACAGAAAACCGATTGCTTATGGAAACGTTATCTTAAGTTATCTGAAGAAACAGCAACACGTCAACAGACAAACACCTATTTTGCGGTGCCAAAGCAATTTGTATTTAGTTTAGCATTATTCCATCCGTTGAAGACATGCGAACAAGTCTTGCAGAGGACCCCATTGCAAAACTAACACCCAAATTAGTGTAACTGTACACCCTAGCAAAGCACACTTCTCATCAAGAAGAGCTTAGCTTCAGGGCTGTGGTTATACTTGGACACAATGTACGTCTGTGTACATCTGCACCTTTAACAGCAAAGTATGAAGTGGCTTTGAAAACAGGTTTTCTTTCCACTAGCTGTGGCAGCAACCAAAATAGTCTTTAAATGACCGAGACACGCATTCAATCAATCTCCACCACCTGCTCAGAAACATGGACGAAAAGCAGCAGCATCCAAAATATTTCTCAACATCCCCCCACGCTGGAGTATTCCCTGGGCACGGTACTGAACAACATCGTCAATCAATGGCAAAACCACCCATTAGCTCTGCCCTGTAACTTAACGCATGCTCATTTATCCTGACTTGGAACAGAATCTAAATATATAGTCAGCTGCATACAGCAGTGAAATGAAGAGCAGTTCAATCAGTTTGGCTTGTGCATGGTTAATGAGAAGCTGTCTTCTCTGCCAGGTCAGTTTATTCTCACCCCGATAGCGTCAGGGTTTAATCAATAACACAGACCGTTAAATAAATTATGCATATAAGGATCCGACCACCACAGATCTGTAATCAGTCTTCAAAGAGAATAAAAACAAGCCCGTTAATGGTCATCTTTATTGAAGACCACAATTAAAACGTTTTGTCATATGTAATCATTATACAGTTTGTGCGTACACTGTGCTTGTGATCAGAGTATGTAAATAAAGTGCTGTGACCGCTACAGTAACGCTCGCGTACAGTAACGCCGCTGCGATAAAATACGCATGCGTTAACAAGCAGCCGTAGATGTAGTTAGTGCGTCACCTTCGCGTTTGGAATGAAGTTTGTCAGGTGTGGTGGGAAGGCTGTTTAAGTAGAGGATGTGAGGACATCGCTGTCATTTGTTGGCGGAAAACACTGCCTGTCAGACAAAGCAGGCATTTCTACATTAATAGAATGGTGATCATCGTAACCATAAAAAGCTCCAACCAGAGTGGGTGGTGACGGCTATTCAATTCAGTTCAATTCATTTTTATATAGCGCCTTTCACAACGAGTTTCCTCAAGCGCTTCACAGGACGAAATTACAGGTATTACAGAATTAACGGCAGGTGGATGACATTCCGTTGTTGTTGTAATTGTTTTCACTATTTAACGAAGTAAATAGGTAACCATTGTTTAAAAAAATAAACAACATCTTCAGCTAAGGTTCTGGAGTGGGCATAGCAGAATAAACGTTGTATAAAGGTTAGTGTTACAACCAAACAGTTCAACACAAATCGCGTCACGCCATGATTTTAAACTTGTTTACGATAACTAAGGAAAAAAACGATGTAGGTCAGTGGCTCTGTTGACTGTGTTGGGCGCCATTCTAACGGGCATGTAAGGGCTTTCTGGCGAGGTCATGAGAATTTAAACTTTGATCAGAGGGACCCCTCCTCTCACACCATCCTATCCAACTGTTTCCATGGCACTTGGACCCATTTATTTACTCCTCCCTCCCACTTCTCTTGTTGCCAGATCTTAGGATGCATAATTCATGGGTGATCTTTAGTGATGACAGAGCTGTCAGTAAATATAAACACACACACACACACACACACACACACTTACACACACACTTAATTACATCTACAATAACGCTGTTGCCACTTGCACAGGGTTAGGTGTGTTAGCAGGCAAAAACAGTATTTAAAAAAATGCTATTTAGCCACCTTGGAATGGCAGATAAAGGCCATATGGGCATCTAATCTTCAAAGGGGGGCAGCTATCCCTCACTTCCAACAAGAGAGCTCACACACAGACAGTGGCTACATATTAACCTTTCCCCCACTGTGTTCAGGAGACATGGGGGAGCAGCCCCACTGAATACTCTCTGGCCCAATTAACGCTGGCAGCCAAGGGAGACTAAATAAGCAGATACTCTTAGCTTATATGCCGACAGGCCTCCAGAACCCTAACATTTCAGCCTCCCTCCTATGTTCACAGCTCTGTCATACGTCAGGCGAATTACTGATCTGTTTAATGGGCTGCCTGTAGTGCAGTAAAGGGCTTCTGCTTGATAGGCAGTCTGCAGGCAAAGCCTTGAAGAGAAAGGTCCGGTCAGCAAATCTGTCAGTCAGAGCGTCAGCATTTTACTGGATGGTGCACAGTCATGTGAGCGTGGCGTCAACCAATGGGAGTGTTCCTGCCAGCTTCCACAATTCCAAATGTGACACTTGTTAACAAACCACTGAGCATTATACAGAAGGAAGCTGTTGGTAGCTACTTGTAAATGGAGTACATGTCTCGGGGCGTTTTTGGTTAATGTTAATTAGGAGTTCAGTATCAGGTCATTCTTACTCCTCAAATCAATCCTTTCTGTACTCTGTAGTCGGAGCATAAAATAAAGAGCTGGCATCTCTAGCAAAATGTGCCCTTGCCATTAAACAGAGAAAATATTGCCTCTATGCTCCTGTTAAGAACCTGTTGGTCACAGTGCAAATGTAATGTGAGCACGCCTGGTAAGGCCTGCCCGCGGGAGGTGGAACGGCTCGTTCGGCATGTCGAATCAATCTACCAGCGTTTACGTGCAGCAAGTATTCATTTTACCCTTTCTGCCTTAAACAGAAGAGAATGAGTCAGAGAGGGGATGTCACGCACACGAACAAGGGAGTACCAAAGGAAAGGATGCAATTTTCAAGGTCACAAAAAAGCCTAACTAAGGAGTTAATCATTTCAGCCTGTGTCACGCAAAGCAAATAAATACAGTTTGTTAACAACTTAAACCTTAGTAGTCAGATGCCTGCATATCTAATTTGTACAACCAAAACATCTGATACTGATGTAAATAATGCAGTACTAGAAACAAAAAAGTAAAACCCATGCTACTAATCTAAAATAAATTTTCAATAATAAGATTAAAGAGTTTTCTGTTCAGCAGTGGTCACTTCTTAATACAGTGTGTATTGGTTATTGGTAGAGCCACATCAATACTAGGAATGGTTATACTGCCATCTGCTGGTGAAAGTTTTGCGATGTGTTTTTTTATTACTTTACAATGCAACAGTGCCCCCCTGTGGTAAAACGTTGTACATAATGTACCACTGTACGTAAATTACGGTATGTACAGCTGTATCAACAACTTCTGGTTTTTGTAGGAATTAGTCTAGTTTTTAACTAAAAAAACTGAAAGTTTAACCCCTTCAAAATTGTTTTTTTATTACTTTTTATTTTTCAATTATTTAAATTCCTCTTTTCCATTCAAAACGGGATGATTTTAATTATAATAGCATTAAAGTACTTTGCCCTGTTGTCTATTTACTGGTAACTTTAATTCTTTATATAAGTCTATACATACGTGTGTGTACATATATATACCGGCACACACACTCATGGAACAAAATTTGACGAAAATTAAATTAGTTTAAATTAGTTATTAAGTAATGTTGCCCTAATTTTGAAAAGCATTGTAGGCCAGAATGGCACTTAGTACTTAGGACAGAGAAGCTGTCCTTTTAAGGAAAGCACTGAGTGACTTCATGTTTGTTGCATAAAATATTTATCCTGCACTGACACTTTCTGAGATGGATCCATCCATTCCTTTCACTAAAAACCTTTGCGATTTCTGAGATGTTTACAGAGCCCAGCTAGGTGCGATCAAACACACCATATGTGCAGAACAGTCAGACACAATAACACAACATCGTAAAGGTCACGGTCCACACACAAACCCATGGGACAGCAGGACACAAAACTTCCCAATTAATCTTCTGTCTAAAGCTGTGTCATACAACAAGCTAGATACATGCAGATATACCAGGAAGTGAGACAGCCATTTCTAAGAACAGAAATCGTCCTACCTGAGTAATGTCGATCATCTTTGAATGGGAGGAGGAGAAAAAAGAGGAAAGACACTGATGTCAGATCAGTTACCCTTAAATGGTTAAAAAATATTTACAAGCTGACTATTTGCAGAAAGACAGAAGCACATCCAGATTAAATAAACACCCAGACTTTGCAAAGATATGGAATCAGAAACGTGCAAGTATACACATAGAAATGGTTATGGAAAAGATAACCACACAAGTAAATACATACGGAGACAGACATGTACACATGAATATGTGCGTGTATCCACACGAACATGCATGAAGACAATTGCGCGTACGCAGCTGTGCGACTGAGGGACACACACTCGCACACTCACAGTGGCAGACGGGTTTGGGCGAGTCCCACTTGCCAAGCTTGGTACAGACGGTGGCGTTTCGGCCCACCAGCCTGAAGCCAGCCTGGCAGCTGTACTGCACCAGTGTGCCCTCCACTGGGGGCCCTGGGGGCTGCACTGCTACCTGCCCGTTCTCCAGGGAGGTCCACACACGCGGGCACATGAGCACTGAGACGGAGAGAGACAGGCAGGGATAGAGGGCCTTTTTGTGAAAAAATTATCACAAATGCTACTGTGGTCAGACACTCTGGCCTATCACTGATGGTTTAGATGCAACGTCCATTCCACGTTCCTTCTAATTATCCATCACACAGATCAGGATCACCTCTGGTTAACGACTTTCTCACAGCAACCTCTGTGCCTAAACCTACCATGCTGCTCAGGTGAAAACTTCTCACTAGTGCAGTAAGTGCTGATATTCTATCCAGAGTTCAGCCCAGTCACTTATAAGACTGGGTCCAGTACACAGGGACCTCATCCCAAGTGCTTTGATTAAAGGTAGTTCAGTGCAAGTCCTGCTGGGACTTGAACTAACTACCTTCTGTGATCTTTACCACAACACTACTCTATAGAGCACAGCCTGGCACATTTACAAGTCTTTTGTCATGACTGGAAAGCGCCCAAGTTCAGGGAACACTTCGGAGTTTCCCGTCTAACGTCATCAGGCCAGCACTTTAATTAAGGGCGCAGGACGTGGGAGTTATTCACTGCTCACTCATTTCATTAATGATTTTTTAGCTACTATAGAATTAGAAAATTTCCACTGTGGTTTGTAAAGGCACAGTAAGTTATAATTACAGCAGCATCTCCCACGAGGTTAACCACATTAAAAACATGTAAGTCTTTCAGTTTTTGTCACCCAGAAATGTGGTGGGATGCTACTGTCAGGAAACTCACTGACATTTACATTACCAACAAGTCATCAAAAGGTCATTAATAAATAGGAGAATATTATCAGGTTCTCCTAATGTCCTAGTTACAGAAGTTTTCATCACACAAAAATTACACTTTGATTTGCCATGTAATAATTAGAAACCAAACAAGAAAATGTTATTAGAGCCGCTCTGACGGCGCTTAGTGGAAGAGGCCTGTAAAAAAGATAGATGGTAGATGGAAAAGAGAGACAGTGAATGGAAAAGAGGAGAGAGATGGTGAATGGAAAAGAGACAATGAATAGAAAAGAGAAGAGGGATAGTGAAAGTAAAAGAGAAATGGTGAATGGAAAAGAGAAAGGGTGAATGGAAAAGGCAGAGTCAAGATGAATGGAGAGCAGGAGAGAGATGGTGAATGGAAAAAAGGAGAGACATGAGGAATGGAAAAGAGGAGAGAGATGGTGAATGGAAAAAAGAGATAGATGGTGAATGGATAAAAGGAGAGACACAATGAATGGTAAAGAGGAGAGAGATGGTGAAGGGAAAGTAGGAAAGAAACATTAAAGGGAAAGGAGCAGAGAGATGGTGAATAGAAAGGAGGATGGTGCTCACAACATCTGCTGCGCTGCGTGAGGTCGGTCCATGTGCCATTGGGCAGACACTTCCTGACCTTGGGCCCCACAATGAGCCGGTTTCCCCGACAAATGTACTCAATTTCGTAGTCTACCGGTAGGATCTGGATGCTGCGGATCTGCAGGTGGAGGACAGGGGATTAGTGTGTGCGTGTATGTGTATGTGTGCATGTGTGTGTATGCATGTGTATTAAATATAACCTCTCTTACACTTGCCAGAAAACATTTAATCCATATACAGGGGATAATTTTTTATTTTTTAAAATTGCTACTTTCGCTATTTCATTTGTTTTCTACATACCAAAACGTTCTTGTTCTGTAATAAATATCTGTTTTAAAAGTGTGCGTCTGTGTGCCTGTGTGATCCTGCAGAAATGAATAAATGCGGGACGTGATCCAGCATCGCGTCTCACAGGAATCTCTCACAGAAGCTGCCAATGAGTTGACATTTAGGCATTTTTTACACCAAAAACATCCTGCCAAAATTTTGTGTTCAACTGAGGAATTTAATATGGCCTTATTTTAACTTAACTGTTCAAGCTGAATGATATTACACCAAAGCCTAATGTTCATTCATGAACTTAAATGAGTTTGTGATACGTCTCCTATTCTCTGATATTAGTCGTTTGCATCAATTAGGTGCAGTGCGAAAACAACAATAATAATAGACAGCAGAGAAACGTCCTTTAGATCCGCCATCAGAACCTCGTTAGCATTCTATTCTGCTAACGAGGTTCCGTTCACAGAGACATTTCTTTTTCCTGTTTTTGAAAATACTCAGTAGCTCTCGTGGTATCCGGCTCCCGGAGAACCTCCACTTCAAAACGGCACTTATGTGAGGACTATAATCACGAAGAATGAGGTGCCACGTGATTACGCTTGTGCCAGGCGGCTCCCTGCTTAGAATGTGGTGCCTTCAGTTTACCTGTTCCTGTGTCAGCCCTCTGTATCTTATCCCTCCGTCTCTGGGGGGCCGAATAATGGCACAACCTGAGAAAGACAAGCAATAGACGAGTCAGAAAACACACAGAAACATTATTGCTTCTCCTTGTTGGGTGGTATAGTAATAACTTGGATTCCCAGTAGGGGTCGCCATTCTCCTTGAACGAAGTTAAAACGAGCACTCTTATAGCACGCTCCAACTGTTAAATGAGAAGTTAGGGCACCCTCTGGAGAGCACCCGCATCTCTTATTAGGCGATTCTGGAGGAGTGTGAAGAAGAAATTCCTGTACCGCAGTACAAAGGCATTAATCTTTAGATTTTAGCTTTCACGGAGAGCTAACACAATCTCCCCGCCTCATTCTGTATTTTTACATTTAAATATGCCATATTTAAGACTGTCATCTCACACCTAGAGACTTGTGGGTTTATACGTGGGTCTCCACTCCATGTGGGGTGTTTACATGTTCCTCCCACGCCCACATGGGTTTCCTCACAGCGCAAACACAGGCTGTTTGTGGGAACTGCTGGCTATATATAAACAACCTTCAGCATCTCCCTGAGTGACTGAAGATCTGATAGCATCCCAGCGGCCCCACGTCCTGTCCAGCCTTGTCTTAACTCCGCACCCTTCTGTCAGGTCCAGATTACTAATTGGATAAGGAGTTATTGAAAGCGGCTGAATATAATATCATTGTTCTTGAGAATTTAATTTTAACATTCAGCTTTCCTTTCCTACATTACTGGTCTCATTATGTTCTTATCTCAGCCGGAGTTTCTGTCCTGGAGCAATAATAGTTATTAACATAATTAAGGCTACTGAGATAGCAGTTCAGAGCTGCAGGGAGGAAGCATGAAGTACATGCAACCACAGACACACGCGTGTGAGGAATGAGATAGCACTCACACACACACACAGACACAGAGTCCACAGACAGGCACAGGCACCGATACGTGTGAGGTACAAGACAGTGTGCATGGTGAGGGTGTTTCTAGGATTTCTGAAAATGGGGGTGGGGGGTGG
>JABJVR010002933.1:0-16602 GCA_025773905.1 Chitala chitala | reverse complement strand
TGGACTGTGGGAGGAAACCGGAGAACCCGGAGAAAACCCACCAAGCACAGGGAGAACATGCAAACTCCACGCACACAAACCCAAGGTGAGAATCGAACCCCAGGTCTGGAAACGTGATTCACTTTAGTTTTACCATTACCTATCTATGACCACTCTACATTACTGTAGTCACAGAATATAAAGAGGACGTGTACTAACATATTACCTTGGGCATGGCCACCTAGATCAAACGTAGTGAACGTCATACCAGCAATTGTCAGCTCCTCCGACGCTGCAAAATTCAACCGGTTTTAATAAGTTAATCACAACGACATTCAAGTGAAAGTGTCGTTTGCACTGCAAATCGTTCATTCGGTTTTTACCTCCTTTTGAATTAAGGCAACATTTCGACTCATTTAACAAAGCAGAAAACCGCTTACTTGGGTGTAACGTCGGAACGTGTTGCCCCAATCTATCGTCTTTAAGCATGTGCAATAATGTCGTTTTTCCAGCATTATCCAGGCCAAGAAACACAAGCTTCCCAGATTTTTTATATAAACCTGCCAAAAAAGAAGGAAATGCATCAAGCGGTAACTTCACATGGTTGGAAATTAATACGCACGCAATTTATATAACTATTATATCGTTTGCATGTTATTGTGTCGAGTTACCTAAGAACTGCAGCACGCTGCTCACGCTTCTGTAGATCCAGTCAAATATAAATGACATTTCTGTTGTCGTTCCCTGCAAAACAGGGCGAACATCCATCCAGTTACGCAAGCTGTCAAGGGAAACCCCACGTAACAAGACACCTTGTGCACGTCTTCACGTCTTGTTTTACAACTTCGGAAGGAAAAAAAAAAATCTACGCGTTCTTGTTAAAAACAAAACGACTCACCGACAATTACCTTTGGGTGACAAATGCACATTAACAAATATAACTTCAATGTTAAATGCAATGACTTAAAGATCTCACCGTTGTCTCCTGATGTTTGCAACGCAAGTGTCACGCCTATCTGAAGCAGACAGTTCTTTTTTTTCTTGCTACTTCAGTTTCTTAAGATAATACAAGCAACAACTTGAAGCTTGGAGCCTAGGAATCCGCTGACAGGCCGATATAGGACACTGGAGAGACGTGCGGAGTGAAGGTGGTTTGTATCTGACAGCTATAACCGGACCGTTCAGTCACTGACCTCCCAGGAACGCAGCTCACTGTTGCGCTCAGTTTAAATGTATACGTCGATAACGCGACAGCTCTAATTTATATTAATAACACTAATATAATATTTTTCGGTCTGTTTTCGACGCCTGCTGGACGTTTAGCTTTATCTAAATTCCTTTATTTTAATCATAATATAGTAACTCGTGAATATTGAGCTTCTGATTGCGAAGACTACTCCCTTATAATAAACGCGCTGACATTTACTGAGAAGACTTGGAAAAATAAATTCAGAAAATTGTGGTGTACGGTTACATTTAGAACAGTACGGTTTTGGATGTGCAATGCGATACAGTCGTGTTTGACGACATGGGCGACTGGAAGGCCCATGATTTTAATAGTATATATTTTATTTTTAAGAAAACGCACCGACATGCACTGCCCGGGACCGCCTGGAAATTGCAGCAATTAAAGCTGTCTACCTCCGATTTTCAGTTCTCCCTCCGGGCTCTCTGACTGAGACCTTGCCGCTCCGGTTCCTCTCGCCCTGTCCCAAACCCGACCGTCTTGAGCCGCAAGCACCGATGAGACCCCGGAACCGGAACAGCGTCCCGTTCGCCACCGACGATTTAGTGGCTGTGAAACGACTGTCGCATGGCTGCGCTCAATATCTTGTGCATGCACGCAATTGAGATTGCGGGAATAAAAGATGTTAAAGGATGTAGACAGTTTTTTTTTTGTTAGTGGAGAACGTTTCGGACACCAGATTAAACGGTTAGAAACGATTTATAGTCCAGTCCTCCCTAAGTAAATTGTTTGACGACGCAGTCCTTGATTATGGATATTTCTCTCTTCCCCAATGTTGCACATATTTCCATTTGCGTCAACGTCTGACGCTCACGTGTTATTTAGTATTATTCATGTTTTTTTTTATATTAAGGGATTAAAAGATGCCGTTTTTACTTCATATTACGTATTTAAATTAGTTATCGCAGATGTCCAATAGGGGACAGTAAAACGCATATGACATTCGGTACTGGCCGCATTTGGGGGGAAAGGACGAAAGGTTTTTTTTTTAACAGATCCTTCCGTTTAATTGTATTATCTGTATATTTGAAGACGTACCTCGAATTGCTACCGACAATGTCAAAACGATCGTAGACCACTGGCTTAGTGCGTTCGTTGCCTCACTACCGGGAACACAGGCTTGATTCTCCAGTTGTCCTGGTTTACTCATATAGATCAGGTGCTTGGATGTTAGTCACTAAATTATAAGCCCACCAGTGTGTGGGTGACTGTAAATAGACTGGAGCCCATCCCAGGGCAAACCTTCCTCTGCAATTAATTATAAAAACTGCAGTAGGCATTATCAATGTGTAAAGAAGGTGAAAGTGTTGTGTGAATCCGCCGGTTTTCTGGACAAGAACGGGAGACTTGGCTCTTCAGCAGCAAGCCAAATCGTCTTGGGTGGTAACTCTGTGCAGTCCATGAGGTGGCGAGTTCGAGCCCCGGTGCCCCCCCCCGTGACATATAGAATGTGTTTAGTCATCTTTTGAGAGACACTTTCTTGATTTAGTTTTGCCCCATGTTGGAATTTTTTTTTAACAACAACCTGATGCAAAGCACTTCAACAAACTGTAAAATGTTGCCACAAGACTAACATTTAAAAACCTCTTCAGGGTATGGATAAATGGTACTATATTAATTTTGCACTGGACCAACCATGAGCATTTCATGACCAGTACGTAAACTTTCACTTTAAACATTCTCCTACTTTTCTTTCTGGATGCACCCAGTAGTGCATTAAGTCTTTGTAAATGTGAAACATCTTATATGGAAGGTTAAAAGAGGATGAATATAAAAATAATTCATCTAAGATGTAATATTTCTACAGCACTGAACAATACACATAAGAGATTTTTGTGGAAAATTGTCTTCTGTAAAACAAACACTGCAAATAAGGTTGTTTGTAAAAGCACCATGGCTAACAGGACACGTAACGCTATGGTGCAAAAATGACAAAGTTCTTCCGTGTAACAAATTTCTCTGACACTTCCAAAATCAAAGCACATTCAGAACGTTTTTATTTTTTCTACTTAGCAACGATTCTGCTAAATTCTTGAGCTTTCTGCAGTATTACAGTCTCAAACAGCTGTAAAGGCTTTACCTGCCCAGGAACATGTACACAGTATTGAGAAACAGCAGCATGATGAGAAACAGCATCAGTAATAATAATGGATTACACTTATATAGCGCTTTTCAAGACACCCAAAGCCATTTACAATGGAGTAGGGACTCTCCTCCACCACTGCTAGTGGACAGCATCCACCTGGGTGGTGCCACAGCAGCCATAGTGCTCCAGAAAGCTCACCACACACCAGCTATAGGTTGGGGAGGAGACAGTGATGTAGCCAATTCACACATGGGGATTATTAGGAGGCTATGACTAATAAAACCCATTGGTAAATCTAACCTTGGAGCACCCCTACTCTTTACAAAGAACACCCTGGGATGTATAATGACCACGAACAGTCAGGACCTCGGTTTTACGCCTCATCCGAAGGATGGTGCCACTTCCACAGTACGGTGTCATGTATATTTAAAAGAAGAACACAGGCACTTCTCAGAAATAATCTTTACTGTTGTACGCCTTGAAGGACTGCGTACAGCTTCCTAGTAGGAATAACCGTAATCTGACTTTAAAACTGCAGTAAGTGAATTAAATAAGTGCAACTAAAACAAGGTTTCCTTTTTGCGTTTTTCAGGAAATTCTCCATCCTAACAGAAGAGGACCACAAAAACGGTCTTCAATTTCAAAACCTATGTTGTTACAACGAGCCAAGTATCTAAACCAGATGGACCGAGTCTGGTCAAGTCTTCATGCTAGATTAGTTCTTCTCATAGTAGTACCATTTGTCAACTGCAAATGGGAACCAAAAACAAGAAGTTAAAAATCAAATAAGTACCTTGACAATGTAAAGTTTATTTAACTGATTTCAATGGCTTTCTTGCTTTACAGTAATAAACAAGTATTTTAGCAGCCCCTTAGTTCATAATTTTGTACAATAGATGACACAAAATAGTAAGAATGTAAATAACACATTTGTTAAGAGGTTTCACCCACCTGCTGATGGTACAGGATCTTCAGTGTCAAAAGCAGGTGTCTACAAAAGTAAGACATGACATTATAATCTGATATCAACGATAAGAATTACTGTACAAAATAGTGTCTGTAAATGATAGGGAAAAATATTCAGACTTCTATGTTTTACAATATATGTTAGCTCACCTAAAGCAAACACTTAAGGAATATGGAGGTTTTCCTCCAAAAACACAGCCTTTTTGCACTTAAGAGCAGATCAAGCACGCTGTTGTTTTTAAAAGACCATCTCACCTTCTCAACAACGCCATGAGCCGCGTCATCTGCACAACAGCTGGGACTGTCGGCGACACACGTGTTCATGCTGCGTCATGGAAACACCACAGGGATGTGATCAGTAAAGGAGCCAGCACTGATCGGCACTGAATCACGTTTCAATTTAAATAAAGAAAAGACACGTCTTTCCACTGTCAGTCCAACAGTAGCTATTTTCCCAATACTAGCAACACCATGGAGAACGGATATTCTCCTGGTAGACCTCAGATGTACAACCTCACGAGAACGTTGCCCAGACTCGAAAACAAAAGTAATAAAACGTTCGTTCACCAGTTCAGCTCCCCGGCTTTGGTCTTCTGAGAGACGAGCGATTTCCAAAACTTGTGGGTGCTTTTGATTGTTTCAATAGCAAAGTCCTGGAAGAAACGTGAGTAACTGCTGAGGCAGAGTCCATTTCACACAGCAGTACATGTAGCCTGTTAAACACAATTACAAAGCAACGTGCACACCAGTAGCTTTATGGACTTTGTCCTAACTTTTTGTTTTGTTCGATTGTTGGTCAGTGTGATCACATTCGCATTTATTTACGATTATTTTAGATAATTTTGTGTGGGGGGAAAAAAAAAAAAAAAATCAGCTTGGAAAAAGCCTAAAATTACATGCCATGTTATCCCAATCATGTTAATTGTCCGACTGATCATTTTAAAAAGCACACCACTTATCTGCAGGTGTGATACCTTGTCTTTGAACTCTGCGTTGAAGGCAAACTGATTTTCTGACTTTCCGTCTGGGACTTTGTAGCGCCTGAACCAGTCCACCGTCGCCTCCAGGTAGCCGGGCTTGAGCCTCCGGACATCGTCGATATCTGCAAACAAACGACATAAGGACGGAATTCGGTACCGGCTGGAGTTGGTCGCAGCCGACGCTTGCCGCGGTTGTCGCGTGACGTAAAATCGTTCGTACTGTTGAAGTTTTGGGCTTCGGGATCTTCCGCGTTGATCACGATCACCTTCCAGTCCGTCTCGCCCTCGTCAATCAGAGCTAAAGTTCCCAGTACCTTCACTTTTATGACGTCGCCACGGGAACAGACCTGAGGAAACGAGATGCCGTTTGCCACCGAGGAACATGCGAGCTGCCCAAAAGAGTCTCGCACCGCAAAGTTTATGCCACACACCGACCTTGCTACCGATGTCGCAGACGTCGATAGGGTCATTGTCACCACAGCAACCAGTGTCGTTATCCTTGTGTCCAGGGTCTTCCCATGTCTGAGAGTCGAAAACAAGGAATCAAACCAGGCGACATTTTCCAAGCGCACTGCACAGCTCCGCAAACTGGATTTGAGAACTTCCCATATATTACAATCTAAATATTTGGGATTAAACTCGATTGTAAAATGAGCATCATAATTACAATTTCAGAATTAATCAGCCAGAGAATAAAAGTTAACCACACAGTCTTTGCAAAAGTCATACCATAAAAGTCCCTGAAACATGTTGCATGCCTTTATGAGCTGGTGTAATTAAGATGGAAGTATTCTTTTCTAATATACTTAGCAGAACAATTTATTTAATAAACTGTTCCACTGTGGACAATGGCTTTGTTTTGTTCATTTGTTTGCATTACTGAAGTGCTGGAGTGTAGACATTTCTTTGAAATGTGGAATTTTACAGTGAAACTGCTCAGGGACAGTGAAATCTCTCTCCTTGTGGAACTAGGAATTTAAAATCTGACTTATAAAATGTGTTCCATTTTTATAAGCCACATAAAACAAATTTAAAAACCTCGAGATGGCTTCTTCCACAGCCATACCAATGATAAAAGTAACTTCTTGGCAAGCGCCATCAGCTGATCCCATGTCAGAAGACGACTGCAAATTAGCAGATACATATGGAAACGTGGCAAAGAGCACAGAACGCATCCCAGACAAAAGGGACGCAGCACCGTTGGAGTTTCTGTTTTAGCTCTCAGCTCCCTTTTCCAATACAATTCAGCAAAGAACCAATGTAAGCATGTCCGACGCACTGTTCCTGCCCTGCTATGATTGGACAGAATTAGCATACGGATTGGCGATCGCTCCACGGTAGCTGAAGCGGTATGAGCGAAGGACACGGGCTGGGCTGCAAAACAGCCACTCCGAGCTCTGCTGAGGACGCAGATGGGAGCCCGCAATGTGTGCTGCCTTTTAAGGAGTTGTCAGGATGCTCTCCTCCCCACCTCTGACAGCCTGGTGACCAACCCCCCCACTACCACCAAACACCTATGCAAATGTTCGTTTTGACACTAACCTCAACCACTCTCCGGCCAAGGCTGGCTATTCACACAACTGCCCACTGACCGCAACCCTAGCTCGACCGTGACCCCAGCACAACCGCTACCTCAGCCGACCCAAGAGGGAATGTAACATCACATCATCTGATAATCCAGAGCCACACAATTGTTAAAACACCCATGTTCAGTTATTTCAATACTACCACAGTACCACAAATAGCACCGTACAGATTGCATTAAACTCGATTAATAAAGACAAAGACAAGTGTCAAGCCCTGTCATACCCCTTTAAAACAATGGCGTAAAGAGCAGCTCAAGGATTGTTTCTAGTGTGTTAATGTAAGTGCGTGCATTACCCATCCGCTGGCAAAGGAGCCATGCCACACTGACCTGAGGTATCGCCCCGTAGTTCCAGATGTAGCCTTTGTGTGGGAACACGTTGGCCACGTAGCGCAGCTTTCCCTTCTTCACATCCTGCTTAATTGGGTTTAGCGGCTCTTTTGTAGCGATCTGAAAAAGAAACGATCTGATTTGCTGCAGAGGCTGAGGTTAATCTGCATGTGTTGGGAAAAGGGAGAGGGGAACAGGTACAGGGCAACAGGTTTCAGAGACGGTAGGAAAGACTACATGACTGGGAACAAACAACCCGAGATGTTTTTATTGTCTCCTATCAATTTACCAGCACTAAGAATTTAGAAAATAACTAAACCATCCCAAAGTTTTATGGAAGCAAGTAAGCAGGCATAAATTTCAGTGATGGCAATTATAAAGTTTATAGAATCAGGACTCTTTCCTCCTCATAATAGAAAAATAATCTAACATAAACAAGCATCCAAGGACCTTACCTCCATCTTTGCATTTGTCCATCTAGGAACCTCTATGACTGCGTGGAAGATATTCTGAAAGGAGAAGCAGACAATTCTATCCAAAACGTAAAAATTTTAAAGTGGTTGTTCAGAAAAACATAACCTGATAATGGACGGCTACTTGCCTTGTTAACATTAGCCGTATGATTTAACCTACACAGCCAGGACGTAACTGCAATAGCTGTCTGCATTCATCCTCAAACTGTCTTTCACAATAACTTTGCAATAAGTTGCAAAGTGCAGCAACATACAAAATATGCAGCTACAACGACAGACTTTCACTCCCTCGAATGCCAGCACCGAAAAAATGCAAATTAGTCATCAATACAAGCCAGTTTAATCATAAAAAAAGAATAGTGGCTCCTCAGCTGAACTGGGTTTCCCCTTATAATTATCCTCTTCTGTTAGGCAAGAGAGAAAACCTGTGAATAAACATGAACGTGAACTTGCACTTCTAAGGAGAGTTCTATTAATGAATCTGAATCCTCTTTAAAGATTACCATGTTATGCTTCAAAGGGTTAGACACCCTTAGAAGTGTAAAGGTAGGCAGTTGCCAGGAGACTAAAAGACAAAAGCCAGTCAAATAACAAATCGTGGGTCACGATCAAATGTATTTAACACATATAGGTACAATATGTATGATCTGAAACAACCTTCAGACATTAGTGTCGTTCACAAAATAACACAAACAACTGCCCATGTTCTACATGAATGCTTACTTCAAAAAGTATAAAACATCTAGATGATAAATTAGCTTTACAAATTCGCAGATGACTAAAACTATTAAATGTTTCTGCTTTTTACACTGTTTATACTGTATTAGAGAGTTTGAAGATGGTTTCCATAGTGTTTTTACTTTGTTCCGTCACTAACCAAAACAATTGCAACAGGCATCTTTACGCCACAAACAGTGGGCACACTTCCGCTCTCTTCCGTAACACACTCGTTTCCTTTTGAAAAGGGGGTAAAACGAAACTTCTCTTTTAGTTTATATTTACCAATATGATGGATAGACTGCAAACAAAGTGAGTTAGTCGCCAAACCCTTGCTTCCAGAACCACAGTCCTACCGGGACCAGAACACGATTCACACGTATCCCATTTGCACCTCGAGCCCCAGGCTGTGATCAATGCTTTTATTTCTTCTCGCCTTAATTACTGCAATTCTTTGTATGCAGCTATCAACAAGTCCTCACTGTACCGCCTGCAGCTGGTCCAAAATGCTGCGGCTAGACTGCTGATAGGCACTCGCAAACACGACCTCGTCTCCCCTATCCTCATGTCTCTCTACTGGCTTCCAGGTCAGTTTAGGATTGATGTCAAAATTTTTGTGCTTGTTTTAAAGTGTCTTCGTGGCTTGGCACCCTTATACCTTTCAGAACTTTTACATCCTCACACTCCCTGCAGGGTACTCAGATAATCTGACCAGCTGCTCGTACCCGTTCCCAGGTCGAGACTGAAGGTAAAAGGTGATCGTGCTTTCGCGGCTCTTGCACCAAAGCTCTGGAACGGTTTACCCACAGCGATCACGGCTGCCTCTACATTAGAAATTTTCATGTCCAGTCTTAAATCCCATTTCTTCCTCACTGGTTTTCTCTTCTAGCTGAGTCACCCTATGTCACTTTATTTAGCAGTTAAATTTAGATATTTTTTGGTTTTCAATTAGTTTCAATTTTTATACTTGCTTTAATCTGCTCTGTGTCTTGTGATTTTGTTGTGTGCGTTTGTTTCTTGATTTAATATTGTACAGTGCTTTGGCCGGCTCCAGTTATTCTTAAATGTGCTTAAATAAACTTCACGGCCTTCCTCACATTTTGCATTAACTGGATATGCCAAATCATATTATGGAAACCTAAGACGAACTTTTTGTCACAGTTCGATGTTGCGCAATCTGCTATCAAAAGTACAAAGGGTAGATTTCTAAATTCCAAACAAAGGTAGCTGTCATTTCGTCACATCACACCCGCTTCTTAAAGCATGGCGTTAACACTCAGCAAGCTGATGCATTAGTACTTTGCATCTTAATGTTCAACGGTGACACCGGCTTGCTTGACCAGATGAGAAATGTACTCTGGAAAAGGCAGGCAGGAAGTTAAGGTACTATCTGAGGACTTAGCCTCATAAGTCACAGGTTGCCGTGGCTACCACTCCCAAGAGCTTGTCCTAGTATAGTAACGCACGCAAGTAGTCAGTTTGTCTTGGAAAAATATTCCACTGTGCAAATGGGTAACATGGTGCGTTGGACAAAAGAAACAAGAAAAACCAACATGAAAGTACTGGAAAAACAGTCTTAACAGCAAACTGATGTACATATACATGATGTTAAACTGTTAAGGAAAATCGGGAAAAATACAAAGCAAAACTCCTATATGTTAAAAGGACGCTGAAGGAGTCTTGTTAACCATGTAAAAATTTAACATGCGTTAATGTCAACGCTGATGTTGGGTAAAAGACTATCGTACTATTAGGGCAGGCCGTAACATTGACGTCAGGTTTATCGGTCATGATAAGTATAACACATGAACTACGTGCGCTGGGGTGCACAAAACAACGTGTTTATTAACTTTGTAAAAGTTTCGGTCCGATTTACGTAAACGCAGACGCGCATACGTACCGTTACATGCAGCTACAAATCGAATAAACTGAAATAACATTTTACCTGGGATTCATCTGCAAACATAGGTATGTCGTGGAATGGCGAAATGTATTTTCCATCTGAATTTTCTGTAAGGATTAAAAAAAAAAAAAAAAATCTTGATTAGAGCAGCCTCCTTATTCCAGTCATTAACATAAAACGACATTTTTCAAACCCACTCGACTGGAGTCTAATGAAAATCGATGAGAAAAACACTAATTAAAATCACGAACAACAATGAATGAGCGACACATACGTGGAAACCTACAGCAAAACATATATACACAGAATTACATTAAAACAAGTTAGACCGGACACGCAATGCTTTCGTTGGGCCATACCATTATACCATTTTTTGTTTTGATAACTATGCATTTGTCGAAATAAGTGTCAAAGAATCAACGCAAGTAATAGTACAAGACAAAAACTAAAGAAAGGCTATTTCAAGATATTCAAATACTGTTACGTCATCAAACAGGACTAGAATCAATGGAGCAACTTCGTAAGCAAGCCTATGCACTGCCACATGGCAGCCTAAATGATTCAGCGCAATCAAACATACAAAAGACGCTGTAATAAAGTACAATATATATTTAATTCTATTTTACATCAAATTTGCAGTGCAATTACGGATGCATTGGTTTAAAAATGCGATCAGGGATTAGACAACACGGAACATATTCCAAATAGTCTTAACACTGACGTGAAGCCGTGGAGGTTTTTCCGTACAATTAGTTTCGCACATCAGCGGCTGTTTAACACTGAATATCAGTACTGATCGCCGAGGGCGTGCTGTTTCATTCAGCCACTGCGCGATGGTTACATTTGTAACCGGTATATTTAAGCAAGCGCGCTACTGAGGGGCATGTAAGCCACGCGTGTCGTTCATCTAAATAAATCCAGATACAGACCAAGGTTCATATGCGTGTCTTGTAAAAGATACTAAATAAAAACGAATAAATGCTTGTGTGTATGGGACAGAACTCACTGAAAAACACTCTGTAGTCTTCAGTGTTGGGCTTTCCTCTCTCTTCGACGGTGTAGCTCATGATTAGTTAAAGCTTGAGATGCGGATGCTTTTTTGAGGCTTTGGAAACACAACCAGATCTTCGTCCACTTCAGGCGGCGTTCTGGCAGCAAGCGGAAAGAGCGCAGGGACCGAGCTGTGCGGCTTTGCTCGATGCGCATGCGCAAAACGGCGGCCAATGGCAACGTAACCAACGTAGTCAGGAGGCGTTCCAGCCAGATTCTGGGAAAAGGTAGAGCTGTTACACGTGGGTGGGTGTGTACAAAGAAATAGAATTATTTTTTCCAGTTTCACTTTCGCGAAATTGATTTTACATACTAGGCCAATTTTAAAAATCACTTCTCCAATTTATGGTTTCCGGTTTAAGATGAGGATCGTAAATCGCTGTGCTACACTAGTAAAACCCTCTGATGTTCAGGGCAGCAGTCCCGGTTGTCCTCTGATTGTAAGTCTCTGTGTACATAAAAAAAAAAAAAAAAAACGTTTTGTGTGTGTGTGTGTGTGTGTGTCTCATTTAAGAAGGGTGGCCCTGAGGGTAAATTCGTACAGCCACAAAATACTAATGTAAAAAATCGCAGAATATAATTAATGGTCAATAGCATATTCACAATTACATATATAGAGTCTATAAAGTGATTTTTAGATCGACTCAGCGGGATAATCATCTTGCTTGATGCGCGTCAAAGCGGAGACGAACCAACTTCAAAACTTACAAGTATCCTCGGTCCATTAAAACACAAAAATACAGTGCGGTGCCTTTAGTGATCTTCTGTGTGTCACACCGCACAATCAGTAACCACCAGACTTGACTCATCAGAAACCAACCCATATATACATCCGCGCACCAGCCGCCGTTTGCGAAGTATTGAGCCCCCATGCCATTACCGAGCGTTTGCAAACTAACCTGTCTTGTGTGTTTTGCTCCCTGCCGTGTTCCTCCATTCCTGATCCGGCCCGGTTCCTGCGTTCTCCTTCCCCGTCTCGGATTGAACCCCTCGGAAATATGACCATTGCCTGACCTTCGGACCACGGTTTTGCCTTATCCCTTTTTGACTGTGTTAAGCCGGTTAAATAAAAGCACCCACTTTGCACAGAGGAATCCTGTTTCTGTGAGTCTGTTACACTGTGTCAGCCTTGAAAGGCTCACCGACTGCGTTATCGTATTACCCCATGTTGTATATTTTCACGTAGTCACACTAGTGAACGTTAAATGTAACTATTTTTCACATTCCTTTATTAAATACAGCCATGAAAATGCATAATATTTATTATATTTGTACACTACCTCTTTAGATTTAATGACAACTGAATTTTTCATTGAATTAAAATGAATGTGAACAAGTTTTCAGACAGTTCACCAGGAAACTAGTCTGTACTGTAAATCCAGCATCCGGTTTAATAGCTTCAGACAAAATTCAGCATTCCAGCACAACCTACGTACATCACAGAAGTCACGGTTATATTTAATCTTAAATGTAAATCAAACACCATTTTGAGCTATAAATATTTTTGTTAATCGTTCACCGAATTAATCACAGACATGATCCGATTCTTTTTTTTTTTTTTACTACTATTTTCTTTAAGGCTGACATTTATGGTTCCTTTGAATGATGAGAATTCATTTTATGGTCAGCATTAAGATAAGATGGAACTATAATGAAGATACTGCATGTCTTTGCAGAACTATGGACCCTGCCAGAAATTAAACATCTGAAGACATGCACCTTCAAAAATTCAGTCAAGTCTTAAGGCAAAGGTTCTCAGTCATTTTTTGGTCATGATCCCATTTTGATTTTTTTTTTTTTTTTTTTTTTTTTTTGCAACTTCAGTCATTTGAAAATCTTTTTCAAATCTATTTTTGACAATGATCTGTGTACATAAAATCTACTTATTTGTATTTATGAATTTTTCAAACAATATTTACCCAATTTCTTGCAACCCATTTTGCTTTTTTTAGATGATCCAAGGTCAGGAACCAACGACTTAAGGCCTCACTAAATGCTGTGCATAGGAAATTTCTATAGGTTTGACACCTTCGACTCTCTACAACCTTTGTACATAATGCTCTTCACGATGGGGAAAAAATTGTCATATCGATAATGTTTTTGCCACCCAAAAGGGCAGACAAACAAATCACAAATTATAACCATCATAAAAAATGCACAAGGGTTATGAAATGCTTACATCACTCCATAGTAAAATAAATAGGACTTCATTTAAAAAATTCAAGGCATCTCACACCATTCTCTTATGCACAAAAGTCACACAAGATAAACCCTAAGTATTAAAAACTTAGTTTTCTGTCAGAAGCTGAAATTTGACAGACGTCTGTAGGGCGCCCATACGGTCCTTGTCCAGTGGATTGGACTGCATGTTGACATGCTGAAGTACAGGAAGAGTGGCAAGCTTTTCTAATGGCACCTCTGCAAAACAAATTAAGACACTTAGCACTGTTTCCAAAACATTAAGCACACGTACAATTTCAAAGGAATATTTTTCTATAGGTAACTGTACCGAATGAATGTACTGCCTGTTCCTTAATTTGCTAACAATCTTTCCTTACACTACAGGTAATTACTTCCCTTTGCCACGGTGGATACTTGATTTCACTGAAATTTCTATTACTTTTCTAGTATCCGCAGTTCTATAATGTCTCCAAGTCAGTAATAATATTCCAAATTGTCTTTGCTAGTTTGCAGGAAATGAAACTTTAGTGACATTCAAGTTCTACTTAAAGTCACCTTTACTCACCCCAAGGGACAATATAGTCCATTTGGTCTTCTTAGTACCTTAGTGTTAAATATACCTCAATCACGACTGTTTTCTCAGATATGACCTCCTTCCAAGCCTGAGACTTTATATCTGCTTTCAGCTGTACTGATCATTGTGCTTCTCTATGGAAAATGTGGCTACTTCAGGCCGTGGCTACAGACCCTTCCTGACCTTAAGACAAGCATGACTTACTCAACATCAGTTTCTGCTCTTTTCCCTCCCAGCGTTTTCTCCATGTTTTCCCTGGAGAGCCACGCTCCATCTTCTCTCAGTATCCCCCTCAGTGATAAATAAGTCTCCAGTGTCTGAGTGCACTTAAACTCTCTGTTCTACGCTCCTGTGAGACACTGGATTTGCAGACCTTAACATAACCACGTCACAGAACTTCGCCAGTACACCTGAACATAATCACCTCCTCAGCCCTGCTACAATGGTGAAACACGATATATGAGCAAAACCATCACCATTTCCTTTTCTGTTCAGTTTTCCACTGGCACTGTTTAAAGAGCTGCTTACCAGTGATTTCGTTCCCTTCCAAACTGATTCTCTCTAGAGTCTGGATTTCAGTTAGTATTTCAGGGAAGACTGTAAACTTGTTCCTTGCCAGATTGATGCTTTTCAGATGGCTCATTCCACCCACTGCATCTGGGAGTTTGCTAAGAGCATTGTCTCCCAAATCCAGCTCTGCAAGCCAAGGAGAAACAGGTCTGGTAAGTATGATCACCAAGAAAATATGCATGCAGTAAAACACATTCACAAGTATAATTAAACAATACTAACAATAACTGCTACTGAAAACAAATACAGGACTGTAAGCCAACAACATTACGTTTACTCATATGCTGTAATTAAATACTTAGTTTTTAAAAATACGTTTCAAGTACTTTTAAGTGATAATACTCACTGGTACTCGTTATTAATACAGTCATACAATACCTGTTCTTTATTAATCACAACTGATCTTTTTTTTATCCACCTGATGTGTCATTGACAAATACTACAGAATAACTCCTGTTACTGTAAAAGTTGAGTTTTCAAATGGGTGGGGGTCTATGTCAGGATGAGTTAAAAGGATGACCTTGGGGTCATGTCCCCCAATGCTGTAACAATACAATGACATTCACATGGTTGTTGGAGCAGAGCCACCCTAGCTGTGCACCCAACTACTGCAAATTTCATTAATGTTTATGTAAAACTTAAATGTATACCTCATATACAATGAGTGCTGAAATGCAGGTTTCAGTCAGTAAGTCTCTAACTTAACTGAGTTAGGTAGTGTTTAGGGATGCACTCATAAGTGACAGAAATAACCTAAATTACAGTCATTCATCACATCTTATCACAGGTTAATGCTGACAAGCAAATTACAAGTTACAGAGCACAAAAACACAGCAGCAGATATGCACATAAATTGTCAATTAACAGGTAGAAAAGATGGCACTTGTGCTCATGACATTTTGACGTCAGCAATTAACAAGCTTGGCTTGGTCAAACAACTGCACGAAAACCGCAACAAGTCTTCCATGCTGTGGAAACACCATACCTCTTAACTGAGTAAAGGTGGTGAAAAATTTGCTACTTATTGTCTTAATTTCATTGTTTGCTAGCGTGATGATGTGGATCTTCTCGTTCACACTCCTTAGGACCTTGAAGACGCCCTCTGGAAAGCTAATCAGTTTGCAGTTGGAAAGATCTATATTGGGAAGGGAAAACCGATATGGTGAGGACAACTTTGAAAGTGCAGAGAATACTGACCCCTGCTGTTCGAACGCGGAATCACTGTACGACCAGCTGACATGATTTGGAAGAGTACTTCTATACGGGAGTACTGTGTACATGTGCACAAAACATTTCGCTTGCACATAACCAGCAAAAATGTATCCCTAAGTGTGTTTATACTTCATACTATTATTGCCCAGGGCTTTAAATACAATAGAACACAATGCATTTAAGGTTTTATTTCTAAAGGTAGTTTTATCTTATAAATGTATACCTTAATGCATTTCTTCACACATTTTTGTGTTAATACACAGTCAGAAGTATTCTGCTACACTCATCCATAGTGGGTTTTCCGTCCTTCCTTCACTCTCACCTAGCGTGTCTTTTCCCTCTTCTACAGTCGCATTAATTCTTCTGGCAACATTAGCGACAGCTTCCCCCATTTTCCTTCTTCCCCCTCTCAAGGGCCGTCACTCCTGAAAGGTGGATGTTGGTATTACATGTAAAGACAGGAGAGACAAGAAGACTGCTGTCAGAGTTTTTTTTTTTTTTTTTTGCCAATTTCAGTCCGAAAAAACTGCTGTCGCAACATAATATACTATCATGAGCCACAGCATGGATGGAGAGTAATTAAAAATCAAACATACCAAAATATTTTTTACAGGAAAACGTGTTTTCGCAGAAACAGCAATGTTTTTTTTTTTTTTTTGATAAGTTAAGTGGAACTAGTTGTTCCACGCGTACATAAATGTATTGGAGCTAGAGCTTTTAGCTACAGAGCCCCTAGTCTATGGAATAGTC